>BPLR01008265.1:0-35602 GCA_021605095.1 Caerostris extrusa | reverse complement strand
TCTTACAGTTCTCATTGCTCGGTTTGTTGTTTCCAGGACATATACTTCAGGTTAATTAGACCAGGGCCTACAGTTTTTAACGTGAATTCCGAACAACTAACAAAAACATCTGTGCCACCGCCAGGATTCGAACCTGAAGGCTGTGATACCGAAGGCCAGAACGCTAGCCAATTGGCCATCAGACCGCGATCGTTAATTGATTTTTAATCCATATAATGAAGCTTATACACGAATTAAAAAGTTCAACAATAAATGATCAAAATTTGCTAAATTCTAATTTAAGATAATCATTAACATTTAAATTTGTCAACAAAGAGTCTGAAAACTTGAGGTCACCCCCCACCAAACAATTTTATTCTTGAGTACTGAAAATGACGTCATACAACATTTTGATGACCGCCTATTGCATGAATATTAGTTTTGGTTTCTTTTTCTGTTCTTCTTCTCGCTATCTGATAATTCAAATATAGAAGAATCGTAATCGTATGTTTCATGCAGTTTGATAAAAATTTTTATAATAGCATATTGGTGTAATTACATTGTATCTTTTTATATTTTAAAGGTTTTTCTATTATTCTTTATGCATTTAAGTTAAGAAATTCGAAGTGAATCATATACGTTGTCAATGCAATAGTAAATATTTAAAAATTGTTAAACACATTTTATAGGTACCGAAGTTCGGATAAGATATTTGAGTACATCATATATTTTGAAGTGTCATTACCTTTTTATGTAAGTTATCATTTAAATTTTTTTCACAGAATGAAGGTTTTTATATTTCTCAATTCTTCTTTATACTAATTTATTTAAAAATTATTGGTACATGAAAATGAAACTTTTTTGAAAATATTTATCATCGTTAAATAGTGTTTAAAATAATAAAAATTTCTTCTTTTTATATTAAAACGCTTTTGTTGAATTGAAATTTCTTTTTGATTATTAGCGAAGTTATAATGTAATATAGTCAAACACGAAAATTACATCTATGTAATAAAAATCACGTTAGACATGGTTCAGTTATTGGAGGTTGATAATTAGTAATCGATTTAAAATATGTATAACATCTCATGTGTGTCATCTCTTTTTTTTTTTATTAATAATATTACCTCACTAGTATCAGTTTTCTTATTTATAATTTATATATTTTGACAGCATTTGTCTGACTATTCAAATACTTATGTTAATCGTCGAAAATTGACTTAGAATTAAACTATTATTTGTTTTAAATCAAAAAGTTTTTGATTAATTAAAATTAACTATTTTAAAAATTTAATCATTGTCAGAAACCAGTTAGTTTTTATTTTTGAATTAATTATATTGTTTTAATTATTTTGAAAGATTTATTCTGTAAATTAGTTTTTAAAATCCATTTATTTCTTAAATTAGTTTTAAAATCTATTTATTATCCTGAAGAGTATCTATAATTATTTACACATTTCAACTTTTGTCTTTTTTAAATTCCTAATGTTTTTTTTTGTATTATAATTAATGTTTTATACTTGTATAAATATAAGACTGGTAAAATTCCCTGTTACTGTAAAATTTTTTGGTTTTCTTTTTTCCCTTTTGATTTAGTGATAAATTATTCAGAAGACTATTGGAGAACTTTGGCATCAAAAATATAATTATTGAGGGAATTTAAGATAGTTATATTTATTTTTTAAAAAAATGTAAATTTTGAAATTTAAATAGTTTATTTATGTTTATTATACTTACAATTGATTATTTTGTAGTGCTTACTTTGTTAGCATTTTTTAATGCTTTGTGTTTGAGGTTCACTTTTTACACTTGATTAAATTTTATTACTAAAAATAGTAAATTGTTTTTAAAAGAAATTCTTAATAATATTTATAAATAAACTTCAAAGAAAATGCTCTATTATACTCATTTAAATATTTGTCATATTAATATTTTTTATAGGGAAGTAATCCTATGCTATTGTTTAAGCTATTCTGTCTCCTATGTTATTTATAACTCATTTTGACTAATATTTAGTCAAGTATCATTAACATAATGATTAAGTATCATTATGTTATAATTACATTATTATGTATCAAAACATTTTTTTACAAATCATATTTTTAAAAAGTAATTAATATGCTTTCATGTTTCTGTGTTATAAATAATTAAAAAATTATTTTTAATATTCTAACTGATTTTAAATGTTCAACTAATTTTTTTACTCTATCATATTTTCGGTTACTAAACATTATTTTGCATAAAATTTACCTATTTCTCTGTTTTAATTAATTAAAAAAGAAACTGATATTACAAAATTATTTTTATTATAAAAAATTAATGAATCATGGATGGAACTTTGCTAAGGATTAATTTAAAAACTGAAGTTGTTAAAATTATATAACATAAAAGAAATTGTTAAGAAAATTTCTATAAAGAGACAAGTTAAAAATTTTATTATATTTTTTTTTAATCAGATAATTTTTAAAGCTACTTTGATCTCTTTTCTAAACACAAGTACAATTCAAGGAGAAATTACAAATAAGAAAAAAAAATCATAAAAAAAAATTATGGTTTTTAATTTTTTTCATAACTATTTATGAAAGTAAATAATAAAGTTTTTATATAATAATAATTTTAATAAGTTTTCTTTTCATAAGTTTTATTTTTTTTCATAACGAGCCTGAATGGCCGAGTGGCTAGCGCCAAGTACCACATGTTTTCGGGTTCGAGTCCCGATGGTGTCATGGATGTTTGTAGTGGTTAAATCTACTTTAAACCCGTAGGTCCTGGTCTAACATGATTGTAGAGCATTATGGAGGTATTGTTACTCTGCATCCCTAGCTTATCTTCAAGCTACACGCATTTCCTGGGTAGTGCTAAGTGAGTAACGTCGGTGCAGCGCTACCTTAACGCATCCAAGACAGCTGTCTATTTGCCAGCTGCATTAGAACAAAAAAAAAAAAGAAAAATTTTTTTCATAACTAATGAGAAGTAATCACACTGTTTAAAAGCATAAAAATTTAGGTAGACATCATTTAGATTAAGTTATCTAATATTCTAAATTATGTCAGAAACATTTATAACCCTGTTGTAATGATGAAGGCAGTACTTATATTGAGTAATTAATATTTTTTACACAATTTTCTTTGTTTAGTGTGTCCAGTATGAATCCTGCTGTGGAGGCTACTCCCCCAGAAGACAAGCGAGGAGATGACAGATGGATGTCTATGGTATTTTTAAATAACAAAGTTTTATTTTTTATTGATTAAATATTTAATTTATTTATTGTACAGAAATGAATAATGTAACTTAATTTCCTGCATGTAATATAATTGGAACATTTAACCCAGTGACATAGTTTTAAATTAAGAAAAAAATAGTAGCACAAAAACATGACAAATATTCAGTCTTTTAGATCAAACTAAAGACAGTTTACATCTTATTCCCCTTTTTTTGCATAGTTTATTTTATGTCATTATGCCTACGGTTTCACATAATTATGATCTAACACTATAGTAACATTTTTTGATACAAGAGCATTTTTTTGCAAAAAATATGAAAGATTTTTTTTCCTTTGTAAAAAAAAAAAAAAATTTCTTAAAATATTAAATATATATTAAAGACAGTTGTAGTCAGGAAAAATGAAATAAAAAATTGTTTAAATCATAGAAAAGGATATTTAAGGAGCTAGCAAATAGAATTAAAACAAATAAAATAATTTCATTTCTAAATTCAAAGATACTAAATAAATTATTAGAAAATTTAATGTTTTTAACTATTCTTTCTGGGTGAAGTAAAATGTAAAATTCTTAAAAATTTTTTATCATTTTATTTAAAAAAATGAAAATTTTCAATAGTATCAAAGATTAATTACTAATTTGACCACTCTGAAAGGGAAAAAATAGTAAAAATATTTTATTTTCAATTAACTATGTAGTGGACCCTTCTTTTAAGAGTAAAAACGTATAAAAGTTGTGGTTGTTAAAAGGTAAATATGTTATTATAAAAAAAAGGTACCTTATATTATCATACTTAAATGGATAAAAAGTGCTAATTAAAAGAAACACTTTATTTAAAATGTTTTCTGGGAAGTTTAATTTATTGCTGTTTGATACTTATTATTTTCATCTCTTTTATAAAAAAATACCACAAATTATCAAAAATAAAAATAAAAACTTTTGAAGTTATTTAATTTTTACATGAAATTTGTATTTCTTTTTGCATAGAACGTACTTTAATTTATGTTTTCATAGAATATGCTAGTTAATTACATCTTTGTTTTATAGTAGTTATATGCATACCTTATTCTGTCAGATCATCCCAAATTTAAATGTATAAAGTGTTAATTTTTCTTTTTTTCATTATGATGTCAAAACTCTTAAACCGTAAAATATTTGGCTAACGTAAGATCTGAATTACAGATAAAAATAACATAAATTTATAAGACATGTTTAAGTAAAATAATTGGACTATTTAGTATAATAACCATTCTGTTAACCTATAACAAAATAAAAGGAATGTTCATATAGAAAACATCATTTGTGAAAGATTTGTACAAGTTATTATTTTGTCTTCATTTTTTCCTCCCTTTATATTCCTCTTTCATATAAAGAAGAGCAGTAATATTATATTAAAATTTGTAGCTAATGAAACTTATAAATTATTCTTATCAGATTTTGGTTATTTATTCACTATTATATGTAATTGCCTGCAACTTGATTTGGTGATGTTATGAATTGTAGATTAATAAAAATGAAATATCAATGCCAACTTTTCACACCAATGCTAAATAAAAAAAAAAAAAGAAATGAAAAAGTCTCAAAGTGTTAACAAATGATATTTCAATAGTTATTTTCCTTTTCTAATATGTAGAATATTTATCATTTGTGATGATGTATTTTCAACATTTAATTCTGTCAATTTAAAGATGCATTTTGATGTCCATTTTTACATGCACATGTTCAGATAATATAATCTTTATCCTTTGACGATTAGTCCTGAATTTTTTTTTTTCAGTGTTGCTCTGTTTTTTCATATATTTTTACTGAGGCTGCAAATAAATGAAGAAAAAAATGCTTAAAATATTTATTAGCTGGGTACAAATATTTAAGAAGCATTCTGTTCATCATAGAATGCTGAGAGTTACTTCATTATCTGTATAATTAAAAATGTGGTTCAATTATCCTAGACAAATACTAAATTTTTGTATTCATCACATTTACTCTTGAATTTTCATGAGTGCCCTTTTCTGTCATTGGCTTGTCATTTTCAGATACTCCATGTACTTCCCATTATTTTATAAATAGATACATTATTATATCTGTTATACTATAATATCTATTATCTTAGTAAAATTTATGTTAAAATCAGGAAACTCAAAAAACATGAGCCTCTTCTACACTTTTGAATATAAAATGAAAGAACTTAAGAATTGTAAATTTCTACGCAATCGCTTTATTTGATAAGTCTGATATTCCTTCTGCTTATGTTTTAAATAGCTTTTGATTCTGCATCCTATAAACATTTTAGTATTATTTCATAATAAAGCAATGATTGAAAAAAAGTTTTCATTCTTTCAAATGAAAGACTTTTTCTTATAAAATTTTAACACAAATTTAACTAAATGCTTATTCAAATAATAATTACACAAATTTTATCTTTTTGCCTTGTATACCTTTAGAAAGAAAATAACTTTATAAAATACAAAACTGGAAAATTTTCAAAAAAATTTTCAATATAAAATATTAAATAGAAAATTTTTTTTAATTCCTTTGCACTTACAATTTTAAAAAAATATTATGCTGAATATACTAACATATGTCTTGCCATTGCTTAACTTCAATAAATAACTTAAGTTTTTTGATGAAATAAGGAAAATATTTAATGAATTATATAAATTTATTTTAGTTGATCATTTCTTATTTTTGCACAATTATGGCAATGGTTAGTGCAAAACAAATCTATGCAATATCCATCTGAAATTTCATTGCATATTAAGTGAGAATTGAATATTACATTAATAAATATACTAAATCAAAATCTGAAAAAATTAATGAATGAAATCAAACATTTAAAAAAAAAACAGCAAATTAATTGAGAATTAAAAAGTCACAAATTTGAAATAGAATATATAAAGTTACAACATAATTTTCCCATTTATTGTTCTGTAATGGAAGTTTATTTTTTAACTAGTTTAAAATTGCAATTAGAAATTTAAAATTTCGCTGTTAAAAGTAATTTTAAAAAATACCTTCTTATTTTTTGTAAGACATGAAATAAAAAGATAAATACAGAGAAAACAAATTATGCTTCTAATTGTTATAGTTTTTTGTATAGGCAAATACAAAAAATTTTTTATATATGTTAAGTGTCAAAGAAACTATATTGTAACTAAAACATAAATTTAAAAATTATACATATTCTAATATTTTTTTTTTTTTTTTTTCAATCTTTTGTGCTTAGCATAAACGTTTCCTGATAGCAGCTCGTGAGCAAGAACCTGATGTATTGTTTTTAGGAGATTATGTTGTTGGTATGGCAGCTCATACAGAAGTGAGTTTGTTGCAAGAATTATTTGGTTTTATAGAAAAAATTTCCACAATGTTCTGTAATTTTATTGTAGCAAATCACTTTATCAAAAGTTATGGTAAACAACATTATAAACAAGTGACTATCTATTGATAATAACATGTATGTTATCATTGTCTGGCTTGCTTAATATTATATAGTCGTATGAAATGAATGACCATAAAAAACTTATTTTTTGTAATTATTTAGCAGAGAAAAGCTGACTACAAAATAAATCCTTAGCCCATACAAACAAACAGACTTCACATACTAACTAAAACAGTAACTTATAGTTGGCAACAAATTAAAAATGAAATATTTTGTCTTGAATAGCAATCAAACAATTGAAAAATTGTACATCTTGCACTATCTTTTCTTAAATTAAGTTGATTTACAATTCAAGATTAGTTAAATTGACCCCATATATATTCTTCGCCATATAGTTTAGTGATTCAGTCCACTTAAGTACTTTTAAAATGCTTTTTCATTATTATAATTAATCATGAAAAGTATTTAAAAATTAAAACATGTAATTAAGAGGACCTGAATATAAATACAAATTAAAGTAATCTGTCCTTTTTATATTAAGTGAACTATAAAAATTACTTTTTTTTTTTTGTTATGGATTTATATATTAGTTTTGTTATAAATATCATTTGCCATGTTTCTTTTTTTTATCTAAATTGTCAAGGTAGCTATGAAAAAAAAAGTAAAATTGAATTTAATTTTAATGCATTTTTATTATTTAATATTTTATTTTTTTGAAGTTAATTAGTTTGATGAAATAAGTGATATGTAAATTTTACAAATATAAGTTTCTAAATTTTTACATCAAATACATATATATATGTATATATTTTAGCTTATTCTAATATTACCTTTATATCTAATATTAATTCACAGATGTGGGAAAAACTATTTGTTCCCCTACATTGCTTAAATCTAGGTATTGCTGAAGATGAGACACAAAATGTTTTGTGGCGGGTTCAAAATGGAGAAATAGATGCTACTGATCCAAAGGTATTAATAAAATTATAAAAGAAAGCTTTTACTTAAAATTTTTAAATTCATATTAAAAAAAAATTATGTTTATATTTTAATGGAAATAATTTTATTTAAACAAAAAAAAATTTCTATATAAATGCTTAGGATTTAAGAACTTGTTTTTTATTTAGATATTAGAAGTTTAAACTAATTCATATTTTTTATTAAATTTTTTTATTTAAATGAATGAACCAATAAAATATGTAAATCTTCTTTAATTGAAATTAAATAATTTTTTTGTGTGCATTTAACTTTATAATATTGGTTATATTTACCTTACCAATATTGCAGATTTTGAAATTTTTTTTTTTTTATATTCTTACGCCATTCTTGTCATATATTATACTTAAGAATACTGCATAAAAAGTATTAGAATAAATTTTAAGCTTGATGGGAAAGAAGTTTTCTTCTCATAAAAAATGGAATGCTCATCATTAAAACACTTCCTCGTATATACTATTAGTGGCATAAAAATATTTTTCCTTATTTATTCTTAGCTGGTTGATGTCATTCTACATTTTTTTTTTTTTATTTCTTGCAAGAGTTGTTCTTTATTTTAAAATAAGTTTTATAGGTATTCACTTTTGACTTTTATGAAAAAGGTTTTTGATTGAATTGTCAATTGTACTATTTTTTTTTTAATGAAATTTACTTTATTTGTAATTGGAAGATTATCCATCAGTATATTTAGTTTAAAGATGCATTGTATTTCCTACATTCTGTACCAAAAATGTAGACATAAGCTTAAAATGCAATTTGCAAATAAGTATAATATGTGATGTGCAAAATTTTTAAACACTATAAGAACTTTTATGCAAGATTAATTTATTGGAAGATTCCAAAACTATCTGTCTGGATCTGTTAATATAGTGCCTTCTGGGTTTATCTTACTTTTCTCATCACATATTCCAAGCAAATGGTTGACCCTGTCTTAAGCCTTTCCTAATTTTAAACAACTTAGTATTGTTTTTTTGGATTTTGGCCATTGCAGTAGAGTTAGTCTAATAGCCTCCTAAGTTTCGGACATAAACTGAGTTCCTTCAAGATTGAAAATAAATTATGAAAACATTCATGCGCTTGTCTGAAATTATTATATTAACTACATACTCTACAAATGTTAATAAATAGTGTTTTAAATGCTTACCACTTGAAATATGTGTTTTTCCATTGAAAATATTATATTTTGCATAAATCTGGGGTAAATATTTTCTGGAAACAGTTCAAACTTTTTATCTCTCATAGTTTCTTCTTATTGCATATGAAGTTAAAAGTAAAAAGTAAAATTTTTTTAGTTTTAAAAAGAAATTGATTATTGTATTCTATTTTCTTTTTAAAAAACTGAATGAATTAAGTACTTTTAAAAATTCATTAAGTTTTCAAAATTTACGAAGTTTGTTCCTTTCAATTTTTATAATTGATAATTTAAATACCTTTTTCATATGAAGTATTTGCAATTGTATATTTAGTGTATAGTAAAATAATTCTCTTACTTCTAAGTGACATATTTCATTATTTTTATACATTATGTGATTATTTAAATCTTTTTTTTTTTTGTAGGTGATAGTCTTATCTGTAGGGTCAAACAATATATCTCATTCGTCTGAACAGATAGTTGCAGGTATCTTGAGCTGTGCTAATGCAATTATTGAAAAAAAACCTAATGCAACTCTTATTATTCTTGTAAGTTTAACTTTTTAAAATTTTCTTTATATATAAAACTTACATTGAAATTGCTTATTTTTTAATTTCTCAACATTTAAGTATATAGTTCTTGTTTTCTTCACAGTTAATGTGCACTAAATTCTCAATTTAGGATAATGAATGTCAAAATGGTTTTATATTTGAATTTATATCGTGGGTATAAAATAAACTTGCAAAATATTAAATTTTAGTGATCTTTCATGTGCATGTTTTAAATTATAAATTAGTGTTATTTTTATACAAAATGTGTGTTGAAATTGCCAGCCAAAATTTATATTAAAAACCTACTTATGATTATTGTTGTTATTATTGATTAAGCTTTTTCTAAATAGAACTCTAACTAATACTTTTTTTTTTTTTTTTTTTGCTTGCATAAATTTTTTTTTATAAAACTGTGCTGTGTTGGTTAAATATTTTTAGCACATTTCTATCCATCTAGACCAGGGGTCTCCAAACTACATCCCGCCAGTGTCTTCAATCCGGCCCACGACAGCAAATAGCATATTGTTGCTGTAATAAGTTGGATAAAAACACAGAATGATAATAATTCGATTTTATTTACTTGCTAAATAAAGCTTAATGACAAACATAATATGCAGAAAATTTAACTTAAGCATAACAACTAATAAATAATTTAAATGAATCCCACCAACATTATAAACTAGTGAACATTCCGCTGTTGCCCTCGGTAGTTATGTTGATGTAAAGAGTATCGCATATGTACGTATATTGATGTTTGGAATATATATATCCTGAATCAAACATGATTTTTATCTTGAAAATCCCTCAGGAACGGAAAAGCTAAATGAATGAGAATGAAACCGCGGGGTATCCACTTGTAAAAAAAAAATACTAATGAGATTTATGTAATTGTAATTTTTCACTGACAATAATTTGTAGTTGTGGATCAATTTTACTTGTACCAATTATTAAAAGAGATTTAAGATGCTCATCGGTTAACTTAGATCTGTAAACATTCTTTGTGTACGGTGAGCCACGGTGTTTGCTGACAAACTGACAGTTTTAAATAAATTTACCTTTTCGGAGCACGTTTCTTCGGCTACTGCAATTACGCATTCTTTGATCATTTCTCCATCGGTGAATGGCTTTCCATGTTTTGAGATTTCAAGAGCCACATGAAAGCTGGTACGAGTTGCAGCCTCTTGTTCAATATTGACTTTCTTAAGCAAAGATTGCTGCAATTTCAATCCGCGTTTCAAAGCTTCAAATTTTTCTATCCACAAACTTCCTGTATATTTTGAGTAATTTTGAAAATGTTTCGTTTCATAATGGCGTTTAATGTTATATTCTTTGAGAACGGCTATGGTTTCACTGCAAATCAAACATGGCACCTTATTATTGGACTCAATCACGAAAAATTGAAAGTTCCATTGATCTTTAAATATTCTGCATTCACTGTCTATTTTTCGCTTCTTTTCCATACTAGTAAATCACACACAAAAAAAAAATTACTAGTTAAATCAAAATACAATTACGTATGGACGTGGGTCAGATCGGTCTTTTAAACAGGGTTACGCACTAATTTACTTCACAATAGATACAGTTCAGTTCTTTTTTGTCTTCCCTAGGTAGACTGAATCGGGTCGCTCCGCTAGCCTTTTACACTCCAATTACTGCGAACTCGAAGTGATTGGAATACACCAGAACCTTCTCCAACCAATGAGGTTATGAATGTTTAATTGTTACTGTGGTTTCGAAACTACTACTAGCGCCATCTGTTAGCGATAAAGAATATTATGTACCTATTTCCGCTTTTGACCATTAGATGTCGTCAAGTGTCATGGTCGTATTGATACACACAATAGTAATTGTAGTACTTAATTGAACCAGCGAATTTAGCAAGAGTAGGCTCGCACAGAGCACGTACTCAGCGACTAGTCTAGAAATTATAGATAATGGCAAAACGGTTCTGGCCCGTGGTACTTACTGGAGTGAACAATGTGGCCCGCCGGCTGAAAAGTTTGGAGACCCCTGATCTAGACTGTTTAAAATTATAAAAACACAAGTGGTGGTGTTTTTTTTTGCCATAATTGTGAACTTTTAACACTAGATGCTATATTCCCTCTTGTAATAACAAGGCAGAAATAAAATAAAAAAACATCTGTACTTCTAGTGTTTTAAAATGCTTTGAAATTCCTTTAAAATAAAGTTTATTTTTACATCTTTCATTTCCTTATTCAGATGTAGACGATATATGAACAAATAAATTGTATAAACACAAATATCAGTAAACTTTACTTTTCATACTTGAAGTGTTATAAAACATTAGAAATATGTTCAAATTAATCATCAATTCTTTATTAACATGTGTAATATATATAATTATTCCATATTCATTTTCATGGGTTTTAATTAATATTTATAGTCTATAATCAAAAATATAGCTGGAATTGCTTCATTGAGTTCAGTTTTAAATAAAGACTTATTCAACTTTTTCAGAAACTTTTGCCGTGTGGTCGGCAACCCAATCCTTTGCGAGCTAAACTTCTTGAAGTGAACCAAAAGTTAAAAGCAGCTTGTCAGGGATTGGCTAATACCCAGGTTATTGACATAGATCCCGGTTTTATGCAGCCTGATGGTTACATATCTCATCATGATCTCTACGATTATTTGCATCTCACTAGATCTGCTTATAGTAAATCTTTTGAAATTTTATATGATCTACTTCAACAAATTTTGACTGATTCTGTAGATGCTCAGGAAACTGAATGAATTTAGAATATATAGATGGAACATTTCTTCTTCATTTGCTTATGTGATATTGTTCCTATATCATTTGATATCTGTTGGCCCACTTGTGTAATGTTTATGTCAATGTTTTGGAATATTATTTGCAAAATGCCCTTGGAGATCATTTGTGGATGTTGCACAAGTGTAATGATCTCATATTGTGATCAGTATGTTAGCCTAAAAAGTTAAAATCAATGTTTATATGTATTTTTTTATGTGTTTGTGGATTTAATTTTTTTGTACATACATTTATAAATGAATTGGTTCAATTTAGCTAGCAGACTATCACACTAAAAATTAATGTTAAATATTTTTGTGATTTAAAATAATAGTTTGAAAGATAGATGCTTATTTTTAAGATTTGTTGGTAAATTTCAGGAGAAAAAAAAAAAAAGCACTAAAACTAATATAAATGTTAAAGTATTGTTATCATATTTGATGTTTTGTTTCATTTGTTATAGCTTCTTTTATTTATATAGCAAAATGTCATTCACTATTGATATGTTATATTTTTATACCTTTGCTTACAGGTTGCTTATAAATGTTGTTTTTAAGTTAAAAAGTTAACTTGAATAAAAAACTGCTTTTTAAACTAAAGCTAACATTATACAACTGTATGTCTTAGAATATTTATAGGACATTAATATGCACTTTACTTTAAAGAAAAATGCATATGGAAACAGATATTATTAAAAACAATTAATGTGCCGTACCAGTTGAGCAAAATTTTAATAAAGTAATTTTATACTAATTTGGCATTCCCGCCCTTGTTATTTATTTCACATATTAAATATAGACCTATATTTACAGCATTATTCTGTTAAGTTTGGAAATTGACAACGGACTAAAACATTAGAAAAAGATATAAAAATGAATTTTGATTACCTGTAAGCAGCCATTTTGTGAAAAGCATTGAATTTATTGAATAGATTAAAATAGTTTAAATATTTAAACAAGTTAAAAAAAAAAGAAATTTTATAAAATAAGCAAAAGATAAGTCAAACTGTTTAGTAATAATAACAAAAATATTGGGCATGTTTTAGGAGATTGCAGCATTTTTACCCAAGATTTAAAATATTTCAATGAAAAGAAATTGATCATTTATAATATTCAGCTCCAAAACAAATCAACATGGCCAATTTAATCTTATTTATATGAAATGATATTCAGCTGAAATTATATTGGCATTTTACACAAATTATACTAAATATTGGTGTAAAAATCAAGTTATCAACCAGGCTAATTTATTTTTTATGAACTGTTATTTAAAATGTGATATACTATTTATGTAATTCAGGTATCATTTTAGGTGAGAAGAATTTTATATGCATATTAAGTGTTAAGTTTGTTTAATGAAAAATGTAGACAAATTGGCTATTGACTTTTCCAACTATTTATGCATAAATGTATTTTTTCTGTTTACGAAATAATCAAATTTTCGATTTTTTAAAATTTGAATCAAGTTGTTTGAAATTGTTTATTCTTGTTATATGTTGAATGTAGAAAATTTATTTATCTTATATTTAATGCCTGGTACAATTGTATAAAACTTATCTATAGGTTTATTATCACATTGATAGATTACTGCTGAATTTTGATTAATATAAATTATAATAAATTTACTAGAAATAAATTGAGTTTATTTTATTTATTATATTTTTATATTCTGCTGCAGAATATCTGCAAACCTTTGTAATTATATTTATTTTGTTTTCATACTGGTAAATTTAATTTTATATCTAAATCTTTCTGTTTTTAAAACAATCAATTTGATGTTTGAATGAAACCTAAACTGTTAGTATGTATTTGCTTGAATCTAAATTTTTAAATATCTTGCTTTTATTAAACAGTGTTTGATGTATTCAAATTATATTTAAAAACATTTCAGTATTCTGTGTAACAGATGTTGGCTAATTATGTTATTGTGTATTAGCTAAAAAATTAAAATTTAGATATATAATTTATAAAAGAAAATAATTATTTATTTTTATTTTTAATCTTGTTATATATTGTTCATATTTTTATTAATGGTTGTATTAACATGATTTTTTTTTTTTTAATCGTTCGATTATAAATCTAACTTTCATTGCTGATCAATAAAGTTATGTAAGTTAATCTTTTTTTTAATTAAAAAAGAATTATTTTCATTAAAATATTATTTAATTATATAAATATTTGTTTCAAAAATATGTTTATATTAAGCTCAATTGGATTACTAACATTTTTAGTCCTGTTAAATTCTTATTAGTTTTTATTCTTTTAAGTTCGAGAACATACAATCTTGCAGGTGAGGCATTTTTGAAATTTTTTCATCGAAAAGCCTAATTAGCTGCTGATGCCCCCCACCCCAGGGCACCAGCTCACATAATCTATGCCCCAGAGGGGGCAGTTAATGTTTAAATTATGGTTGCAATAATTTTATTATAGTTAAGTAAATTTTTAATAAATGTCTTTTCATGCTGAAATTTTCTTTAAAAAATATTAAAATCTTAATTATGGAAATTTTATTGCAAAACTTTCATTGGTTTCATTTAATATTATATCTAAGCATGATAATCAAACATATTTGATTTTTTTATTTAAAAATTTTTTGATAGCATTTTATTAATGGTAAATAAGAAATAGCAAAAATATCTTGTTAATTTATTTGGGTATCAGTACTCAAAATAGCTATATTCTTATTAAATGGCCATATAAAATATAATATTTAATTTAATTTTTGACTGCAAAAAGAAAAAATTAAGCCAATAATAGTTTGTATGTTGTAGATGGTATTCAAAAAACAAATGCAATCTAACAATTATTTTATTTTTATCTAATTGTGGCATCTAAAATAGATATAAGGAAATTTACATTTTATTTGCTCATAGAAATTTGTTTATGTATATATTTTTTATTTTTACATTATTTGTACTTTTTATTTTTGAATTGTGAATATTTGTTTTGAAATTATTCATGACAATCTAATTTTTGACCAATGAGAGTAGAGTAATGTTGAATTTTTTCTTTATTTAATTCTTGTATACATTTTCAGTTATAAAATTTTGTTATGTCTATTTATGATTTGATATTTTTATAACTACATATCGAGAAATCTTCTGGATTCTTCTAAACTTTATTTATGTTGTTCATTTCATAATGCTTTCAGAAATTATTGTTTTTGCTTAATGTCGCATTTTATTTTTTGCACTGATGATAATGCTTAATTTATTGAATATGAAAAATCTTTAAAAAAAAATGATAAATTCAAGGTTTAATTGTGCACCGGTTGATTGATAATCTGATATTTTCTTGGTTATATGTATATTTATTATCATACTCTTCTGTGTTGCATGAAAATATATTCCTTTATTTTAGTAAAATTCATCGATTTGCAAATAATCTTGAACATTAATTTTTATTTATATCTTTAGTTTTTCATTCTCATGTTTTTTCATTTCGATTTATTTACAAATTGATACATCATTTATGAATTGTATATGTTAAGTTGCAAAAATATCACAATACTTTGCTCTGCTTTTGTATAGCGGATATGACATTCATGTATTGTATAAACAAAAGTAATTTTGATGTGTGTATATATATATAATGTTTGTATTTGTAGAATGCCTGTAACAGCTTGTCTGATTGCGATTGATTTCATTCTGCCCCTATGAATAAAGTGTCTATACTTATATTTTTCTATGCTTGCATTGTCACAAGCTTATCAATATTATGAATAAAAAGGTGATTTTGTTTTATACTTTCTTATTATTATTTGTAAAATTTTATTTTGTCTTGTTGTTGATTTTAATTATGGCACATTAAAATACATTAGAAATGATTCTATTCTAACAGGAATACAATGATATTCTGTGTTTATTTTACTTTAATTTGATTTAATTTAGATAATTATAATGTATGCCCCATTATAAATATATTAAAGTAGTATAACATACAAAGCATTCACAAATGCTGTCCTTTCACAAAATTTTATCACTTTATTTAGTACATTTGATAATTTCTGCTTATTCAATACATAAAAATAGAAAATTACAAATGATAAAGGATATAAACTTGTGGATATTGCTTTTTTATAAATATATATTATTTCAGTACATAAAATTGTCTTACAACAACTTAATAATAGTTCATTTGTTTATCACTAGATGGCAGTATCATAGTTGTCAATCTACAGATTATCCCCAATTTTTAAAATTTGATCCTCTATTTAAGACTATGGAGGATAGATTTTCATATTATGTTAAACTCATTACTATTGAAGAAAATTTTAAAAAAAAAAAAAAATGCACACAAAAATTTGTTTCAAAAGGCAATGTACAAAAGGTAACTTCAAAATCATACTTATATCAACATGAAATTCAAAATATATGAACAATATTTAATAAAAAGTGTACTGCATTGAAATCTACTAATAAACTGCATAGTGCAAGTTAAAACTAGAAGTGTCATATCTTTGTTTGAGAAATATCAACATGTATGAGGACACACTGCAATTCCTACATTAATTGTGTTGATGTTGACAGGAAATACCCCCACACTATTATTATACAGTAGTGCATTTTTATGCTCTACTGCATAAGGTGATGCATTTCTAAATATGTTGGGATGTATACAGTGGTCTTTTTCAATACTTGTGACCAATGTCAATACTTTTTCAATACTTTGATGAATTGATGAGTGGAGCCAAATTTTCTGAACATTTGTTTATTATTGTCAACCTTTTTATTTTGGTTTAGTAGTTCTCAAACAGAGACCACGAATAAGTTAATTGAGGCAGAAGGGATGTGACATATTTCCTAAACAAATAAATAATATATAATACTTAAGAATTTTTGAGGATTTTCAAAATTATTTATTGTTTTAGGTTCTTAAGAAATTCTAGTCTCGACGGTGCCATGGATATTTGTAGTGGTTCGGAGTCCACTTTAAGCCGTAGATAGGTCCCGGTCTAATATGACTGTAGCGCAGTGGGCTGACAACCTTATCCCGCAAAACGAAAAACATCTGTCTCGAAGACTGCCATAAGGCTTTTGCGCGAGGATGTTTGTTAATAAGCAAATGATACTTCACTTTTTTACCTTATGTATTTTTAAATTCCTGATAATCAACGTATGATTAAGATAAAAAGGAAAAAACAAAAGTGAGATGTTAAAGCTCATACCCATGTCAAAAATAATCATTATAAGGTTGTTTTTTTAATTAATCTTAGATCATAGTTTCAATACTTTATTTATTATAATAAGTCTAAAGGCGGAGAAAAATAACTTTTTTTAATTCAAAATGATTCAAATGAGTTTTTAATGCTTGTTCTTAAAGCTTTTCAGTCTGCATGCATTATTTTTGGGACAGGAAGGGGAATTTCCTTTGTTTACTTTACCTGCCGTTCTAGCGTTGGGATAATCGATTTTACTTCTGAGAATAGTGGCTAGTCTCAAACATAAACTACCAATCTGATAGTAAGAGAACTTTTAAATTTATAGGCAAGCTAATGAATGATCCAGTTCGCTCACCTAAACAATCCTTTACAGTTGGAGATAAGAAACTCTTCAGTAGCGAATGCTTTTGCACAGCATTTCTGTGGAGTCAATAGCAAATACATTCATCCGCTGTTAACAAAAAAAACTACACTTCTGCAGTCAGAATTTGAACCTTGTACTGAATTAGTTTTTGATGCACCCTTAACCCGAGACGAATTGGCCTATGCTCTAAGAAGCCTTAACAGTGGTAAATCTCCCGGCGGAGATGGAATCCATTCACTCTCATCTTGGCCCTAATTGATTCGAAACCGTTTGGACCTTTTCAATTTAATTTGGAATACAGGTATTGTACCAGCTGAATGGCGAACCTCTATCATTATTCCCATACATAAGAAGGGCAAAGATCCTAATATGTCCCAGAACTATAGACCTATATCGCTTACCAGTATTGCAGGTAAGGCAATGGAGAAAATAGTTGTGAGAAGACTTAACTACTACTTGGAAACTAACGGATTTATTGCTAAGGAGCAGGCGGGGTTTAGAAGTTCCAGATCTACTAATCAACATGTTGCCCTCCTGAGCTAATGTGTCAAAGACGCCCTTGATAACAACCACGTCCTGACAGCAATTTTTATTGACCTCAAGTCGGCTTATGACAATGTATGGAGGGAGTACCTTCTACTGAAACTGTCAAAACTAGGTATTAGAGCAAATCTTTTTAATTGAATAAAAGGCTTTCCGTGGCAGCGCTCTTTCAGAGTCAGGTATGGCCAAAATCTAAGATCCTGAAAACAGGCCTCCCACAAGGTGTTGTTAGTAGTTGCTCCCTTTTTAACATCTACATCAATGATTTGATTACGAAAATAACAGAAATTATTGGTGTCAAATACCTGTTATATACTGACGATTTGGTCTTCTGGACAGTTTCCAAAAAGTAAATGCAGTGAAAAGCATAGAGACTAAACTCTCTGCTGCTTTCAACGCTTTGGGGGTTTGGTGTGATACTAACAATATGGAAGTGAACTTGAATAAATCATATTGCTTGACTTTTTCACTTATGCATCGAACTTTGGATCTACAGCTGAAGTATATAAAGCATTCAAATTCCTTTGTGTGATAATTTTAAATATCTGGGAGTGACGTTTGATCGCAAACTAACATGGAAACACCATGTAGAAGATATTTCTAACCGTGCCATGAAGAGGCTCAGTGCCCTCAAACGACTTGCTGGGGCAAGATGGGGTTGTTCAGGACAAACCATGCTCCAAACTTATCACACGTTCATTCTCCCCCTTTTGACATACTGTTGCGAACCACTTGTTGTGGCCGGAGAAAATGTCCTTGTTTCTCTGGAGAAAATCCAAAATCAATCCTTACGAATTGTTGCTGGAGCTGTAAAGTCCACCCCGATAGATGGCATGCTCATGTTGACTGGTGATAAGCCCTTGAGAACAGTCATTCAGGAGAAGGCCTTAATACTGTGGGAAAAGATCATCAGAGTACCAAGATGTTTTTCACTCTGGAAGGAAGTCAAGCAAGACCTGATCAGAAATTTAAAGACTCAGATGAGCTTTCTGCAGTGAGTCCTCCAGCTAAAAAATACACTTGGTTTAAATCACGAACCAGAATTACTCATTCCACCACAAAATCAGTGCATTTGAAATCTTTTTGCATTAATCTTGATTTGGGCCAAAAGATTTCAAAAAGTAATACAGACACTTCTATTTTGAGAGCCCTTGCTCTAGAAATGTTAAACATTCTTTACCAATGGATCCCTCCTGTCTGATAGAGTTTTTTCAAAAATTTCTTCTTTCTACGTCCCTTTGGACGAGGTACTGCGTTTGATGGTGAAATTGCTGCGATTCGCACAGCTCTGTCCCAGCTGCAGTGCGACCTGGAAAAATTCACAAGAGCTGTTATCCTCTTTGATTCTAGAGCTGCTCTGTTAGCTAGTGTTTCTAACAATATTCCTAAAACCCAAGACATATTGGATTGCCGTTATCATCTTGAAAACCTGGCATCACTTGAAAAAACTATAGTCCTCCAGTGGGTCCTGCCCACTGTAGGGTTCCAGGCAATGAGAAAGCCGACTTCCTGGCTAAAAGGGGGGCTTTAATCACAGAAAAAATATCTCGTCCTATACCCTTCCACTCTATCAAAAATCTCATCAAATGATCAATTATAGAGAAATGTAAGAGAGTAAACCCGGAAAACACCCATCAGGTAGTCTGACTCACAAGGCAAAATGCTGATCATCCCAAACGCCATCGAGTTTCTTAGCTTTTCAAAACAGTGTCTACGAAAAAGCCGCCAGCGGATTGAACCTTCGCTCTAATGCTACTAATGGCGCGTGTTGCCACGAGTCGGGCTCAATTATATATGGATGCTAGTAATGCTGAACGTTCTAGGGCTGCCATTAATATACACTCATGTCCATAAATTAAGGATAATTCAGAATCACACAGAAATTGAACTCGAAAATAAAAATTTCACCTGTAGAATTATCACACACAACTTGAAGAAGAATATGCAAATTACAGGAAACCACCAGATGGCGCGGATAGTACGTCACAATGACGAGATTGTAAGAGAGGGTATATAAGGAATGGTGGCAAAGAAGTAAAATTGTTCACAAGCGCTTTAAAAGCCTTTCAGTGCAATAACCGCATAGTTATGGCACAAAGGAAGCATTTAGATAATTTTTTACGTGGTAGAATTATCGGACGACTGGAATGTGGACGTACCCAGCTGGAAGTATCCGAGGAACTTGGAATCGCCCAGAGTGTCATCTCCCGGCTTTGGCAACGATTCCAAGATGATGGTAATGTGAGTAGATGTTACAGCACAGGTCTCCCCGAGTTACAACGCCGAATGAGGACCGGTATTTAGCAGTTACTGTCAAAAGAAACAGACGGAGCACAGCATCAGACCTGTCTCATCAGCTCTCTTCAGCTACCGGTACGACAGTTTCAAGGCAGACCGTGTACAGACGCTTAGGGCACATTGGTCTATATGCTCGTAGGCTTGTCATATGTGTTCCACTTATCGCAACTCACTGTCGCCTGCGATTAACCTGGAGTAGAGAGCATGATTGATGATAACCTGAGCAACAGTGGTCTGGTGTGATGTTTTCGGACGAATCCAGGTTTAGTTAGCAGTCTGATTCTCGCCGGACTTTCATATGGAGAGCGCCAGGTACCCGTTACCACCAAGAGAACACCATTGAACGACACCGTTACGGGGGTGCAGGATGGCTCGTTTGGGGAGGAATTATTCTTAGTTCTAGAACTTACCTGTATGTTCAGAGTGTAACGATGACAGGCCACATCTATCGGGATGTCATTCTGGAACAACATGTACGTTTTTCGGGGCGCCATGGGTGCTGAATTTCTGTTTATGGATGACAACGCCTGTCTTCACCGTGCAAACATTGTAGACGAATACCTTCCATTGGAGGATATCACACGTATGGATTGGCCAACATACTCACCGGACTTGAATCAATAGAGCATGTGTGGGATATGCTTGACCGAAGAATTGCAGCCCGTCACCCCCTCCCACCTGTCAACCGGAACTTCGGAGGGCATTGCTTGATAAGTGGTGTAATATTCCCCAAGATCAGATTGATAATTTGATACTCAGCATGCCTAGGCATTGTAAGGCCTGTATTGCATCGTCCGGGAGACATACTCCATATTAACCATCATACTAACCATGTTATACTGTTTTTTGTAAATAAGTTCTTTTTTGAAATTTGCTCCAGGGAGTAAAAATCGGAATTTTTATTAATTATGTCAAACATATAGCATCTTTTTTGCTCTTTACCTTTTGTTTAATAAATAGACTTTACAAATAAGTCAAATTTGTTTTGCTTCTGTCTCTTTCTTTGCCTGAACTTCATTATCCTTAATTTATGGACATGAGTCTATTTCAGAATGGACAAATTAGTCTAATGGTTTACTTCCTTCAAGTGGTTCAAATATGTCGTTATTTCTTATCCAAATTGTTATGGAGCAATATCTAGACTAAGTCCAAGAATCCATGCTGTCTAATGGAAGGAGGGAACGGGAGGGGCAATTTCTGTTGTGATAGAGTACTCGTAGATAAAAGTTTGACTTGCCTCCGTGTCACTGAAGGCAGTACCTTCTGGCAGAACATTTAGTGGGAACTACCACACAATTTGTGTATCATAAGGGAGGAAACCCGGAAAACTCCCACCAGGCAGTCTAACTATAACGGAGGGCCTGATAGCCGAGTTGCTATAGCTCTGGCGTTCGGTACCACAGATTTCGGGTTCAAATCCCGGCGGTTCCATGGATGTTTGTAGCGATTCTTAATCTACATTAAGCCGTAAGGTCTCGGTCCCATATGAATGTGGAGCGTCACGGATCCCACACCTTTCCTAACCTGTATGGGGCAAGTCACATCTAGGCACAGTGATGTGGTGTGGTGTAGTAGTAATCCGACTAACGTGGCAAGATGCTGAATATCACAAACGACATCGAGCCTCCTCGTGTTTTTGAAACAGTGTCTACAACAAAGGCGGCAGCGCGTTGAACCTCAGTCCTAATGCTCATCAGCGGCGTACGTTGCCACGAGTCGGGCATATAAAAAGTAGATAATAATAAAGTAATCTTACGTAGTCGCATGCAGCTTGGAGCCATTTCTGTATAGACAGACAAAACCTAGTGTCTATACTTCTGACACATTCATTTAAGATGAGCTCAGTCAATCTGGAAAAATTATTAAATTTACTAAAATCAACTCAGTAAACTTCAAGTTATTCATATATTTGTGTGAAGAAAGAGAGATGACTTTCGCGAAAAAAAGTACTCACGAGGTTTAAATTGAGCCATGAAGTTCAACTTTTTATTTTTTTTTTTTCCCAAGATCATCTTTTTCAATTGATTGATTTGAGAATGGAAGGGGAACATACTGATACGTGAAAAGTTTTATGAAATAAAAATTTTTTTGTAAAATACTGATCTACGGGATTCAATTTAGAATTCCGCTACGACTGTGATTATATTTTAATCCCTTTCTTATTGATGCCATTTTCGTGAAAATAGTGTTTCTCCAGTGTTTTTCAAGCTGCCGGATGGCCAATTGGCTAGCGCTCTGGTCTTTGGTACCACAAACCAAGTTTTGAATACTAGCGGCGGCATGGATGTTCGTTAGTGATTCTGAATCCATGTTAAACTGTAGGTGCCGGTCTGTTTAGCCCAAAGTGTGCACAAGATGACCGTAGAGAGACAAACCAAACCAGGCTTTTGCAAAGATTCACCAGTTTTCCCACCATTTGAGGTTTGAAGTCCTGAAATACATCTTTGCTCACATCTCAGTTTTATTCATTGACTTCATGTCTATGGCGACTTCAAGGACCTCATGCTGTTCACGCAAATTAAAAATAATAATTATATACATAGAGCCGATGAACGTTCGAGGTCAATGGCGAATAAAAATATTTCATATAATAAGTTCTTCTGCATTTTCACAAGTGCTGTGAATTCGTCTCATAATTTGAGTCTTATATTTGTTTAGTCCAAGGAGGTGTGTTCGTATCCATCAGATGAAACCCTTGGTGTTCAAAATTGTGATGGTACAATTTTTTCATATCATTCCCAAAACTGCAAAGGATCATCTCAATGCATATGTGGTGTCTAGGGATTGCAATATCGGACCAAAAGTTCAATACCGATATTCGGTATTTTTAGATTTTAATACCGGGATACTGGTTTTAATACCGGTAGTAGAAATTTTAGAAAAGAAAGAAAACACAGGTGTTTTTTTTTTTTATTTGCCAGGTTTATTAGAGAATGTAAATATCACCAAAAAACACTCGAAATGGCAAACCACCTAATGCTGTCATTTTACTTATAATTTTATCCAAAATATCTTTTTTTTTTTTTCAAAAAAATCTAAAATCCCTGATGGCTTAGGCTTAGAAGCTGTGCTTAAGTTTGTATCTTCAAAGCAATTAAATACTTTCCTCTTTAATAAATTTGTATCATGTTTCGTTTTTAAATGTGTATGGTGTCCGCTGTACTTCCTCCATTCAATTTGATAAATCTTGAACAGTTTTTGCATTGTGCCACCATATTCTTTTCATCATATAAATAATGAAACCAAACCGAAGTACAATCAACTGATTTTTTATATTCTTTAAAGTTATTCTTATTCATTATTATGGGGTATTATTTATGAGTATATAAATATATAATAAATCTGAAAAATATTTGGAGCTCTAAAGTATGATATGGAAATACAATATGAATAACAACAGACTCACTAATTTAAAAAATATCGAAAAATTACACTTTTTCATAACTACAACCTCGTTTTCACAGATAAAAATGCTGGATAATAATTCACAGATGAGAATAAGAATTTCACAGATAAGAATTCTAATTTCTAGTAAATACCGAAAAACCGGTATTTAAGCTTGTGAATACCGGTATTCAGTATCCCGGTATACCGGCATTGCAATCCCTACTGGTGTCGTTTAATAATAGTAATATGCAATTTTGGTTAAGAAAACTTAAACGTATTTTTTAGCTTGATTTTTTAAAGATAATTAGTTACTCATACAGCAGATGTGCATAATTTACAAAGTAATGTTATTAAATGAGGCGACAGTACCTCACCGTGGAGTCCCTGGTAACGTCCTAGGCGGCTAAAAGATGTACTACTATCGGCATGCAGCAACACTCCAAGAGTGATTACCTTCGTGTATGCCAGGGATGGGCAAACTTTTTCGGTCGCGGGTCAAAAATCGAAACAAAAAAAAAGTTTGGCGGGCCAAAATAAACTTTTCTAAAATTTTAAAAACAATATACAAGTATTACAATTTAAATATGTTAATGAGAGGAATGAAATTGCGATTTCATTTTTAAAAGTTCCTTATAATGATGTTCGAACTGAGATGTACTAATGCTAAGGAACGAGGGTAAATGCTCATCTGTCAGCCTGGTTGGAGATTAAAATGCGCAGTCTGTCACATGCGAGATCTAATTCACCTATATTGGATTCCCATATGTCTGCTTCCCGAGAAAGAGATAACGCTTGTTGGCGCCAATCTACAGATATAACTGACAAATAACTTCCACTTTTAACACTTTACCGATCGAAAGCTGTCTGTGCTCGCTATTTCCGACGATTTATGTTTTGTAGAACAAAAATAGAGAAAGTAAAAAGATTATCAGTCTTTTGATAAAAAGGAAGAAAAAAAAGAATATTTAATCAAAGTAGAAAAGGAGAGGGATATATCATATATAAATATATATTTCTTTTAATTTGCCTCTGACCGGCAAATTAAAATTTTATCCACGGGTCGGATAGAACCTTCCGGCCGGCCGGAGGTGGCGCGCTGGCCGTAGTTTGCCCATTCCTGGTGTAGGCAGAGTGTCTTACAATTAGGGATTGCACTACCGGGATACCGAATACCGGTATTTTGGGCCATTTCTACAATTTTGTAATACCGGTATTCACAAGTTTAAATACCGTCTTTTCGGTATTACTAGAAATTTAGAAATCTTATCTGTGAAAAATTCTTATTCAGAATTCTTATCTGTGAAAAATTCTGATTCTTATCTGTTAATTCTTATTCAGAATTCTTATCTGAAAACTAGAAATTCTTGTCTGTGAAAACGAGGTTGTAGTTGTGAAGAAAGTGTGTAACATTTCGATAGTGTTTAAATTGGTGAGTTTGTTATTCACATTGTATTTGCATATCATACTTTAGAGTTCAAAATATTTTCAGATTTATTATATATATACTCATAAATAATACCCCATAATAATGAATAAGAATAACTTTAAAGAACATAAAAAAATCAGTTGATATTGCTTCGGTTTATGCTTTTTAAGATCACATTTCAAAAATTTGTAATAGTACCACAGACTGAATAGTGATATTTACACTTTTTGTGATTCTTTATATATTGTTATAATTTATAAGTTGCAAATTTTTTTTGTGAGATTTACATTATCTAATAAAACCAGCAAATAAAAAAAAAAAAAAACACCTGTGTTTTCTTCCTTTTACTAAAATTTCTACTACCGGTATTAAAACCGGTATCCCGGTATTAAGATCTAAAAAATACCGAATACCGGTATTGAACTTTTGGTCCGATATTGCAATCCCTACTAGATGGAATGCAGGTGGCCTGTCCCAATCTAAAAAAGATGAGATTCAACATTCCCTTGGCAGCTACGATGTTGAGACTTGCAGTGGGCCATGACTGTTTGGCAAGCCATCTGAACAGCATTGGCATTTTTGATTGCCCAAATGGCCCGCTTTATGGGAAAGACGAAATCATTTACAGGCACCCTATAGCAGTATGCCCGGCCTTGCATGGGAACTCCGTGGTGAAAAAGATTTTGGAGAGCCAGAACTTTGCTGATGAGACATTGACTTTTTTCTCTTATTGTTTTCCTTTTTTTTTGCTTGGAAGTGTTTTACGCTGTTTTGATCTCTATAAGAGTTTGTCATTTTCTCTTGCCATTGGAAATAAGAAAAAAAAAAAAATTTTAAATAAAGGGAAATACAGTAGAACCTCTGTAAGTCGAACTTCAAGGGAGACGCCAAATAATTCGAGTTATAGAGTTTTCGACTTATGGAGGATTTTGCAAGGAAATATTCTACTTGTAGAGGTTTAGATTCTTTCTAACTTATTTTGAGTTAGAGAGGTAAAATAAATAAAAATTCAAGTTACACAGGTAATACACATGTTTATTGGCAACGTAAAAGTTATATTATGTACTACAATAAAAAATCAAAATAATTCCGAAATAATTTCAAATGATCGAGTTGTAAAGGTTGTAAAATCAAACATTGCTAATGCTCGAGATACAGAGGTCCAATTTTTTTTTTTTTTTTTTTTTTTTTTTTTTTCCCCCCCGAGTTACGGAGGGAAATGCATACCAAAATGGCTTGTGGGGATTGACTCATTATTTCGACTTATAGAGGGTTGAAATTTCGAGTCATGGAGGTTTTGGGGCTTGAAGGGAAGGGAACAAAAATTTTTTCGAGTTTTGGAGGTTTTTGACTTATCGAGGTTCGACTTAAAGAGGTTCTACTGTAGTATCAGTGGATAAATACAGTAAGATCCTTCTTTAGACTATCGATGGATTTTGTAGTAAACTGCAATAATGCAGTTTTGTAGTAATCCAAATCAACATTTTTTTTTTTTTTTTTTTTTTTTTTTTTTTTTTGCCTTCTCATTAAGAATAATTTTAAACACGTTTATGATGTTCTCGGAAGGAAAGGTGGGCAACTCAGTGGATGGTTTACAAGTAGCACACCAGATGGCAGCAGTGTTGAATTAACTATTCTTTATGGAAGAAGAGAACTTTTGCCTCTGAGGCAGAACAGAATTGGATATTTTTATCATGCCTTTCAACATAAATTGTGAAACAGTGAGATCAGATTTGCAGCTTGAATTAATTGAGTTGCAATTTAACAATCATCTCAAGCAGTTGTTTCTAAATATGCCAAAGCTTGAGTTTTACAAATCATTATCGCAAGTAAGTTTCCCAAATTTAATATCTCATGCCCAGAAAATCAGTGCTATGTTTGCCTCATCTTAATGGAAACAAGTGTTTTCAACTATGAATTTTAGAAAGAATTACTTCAGAAGTAGACTGACAGATAAGCATTTAGCCTCTTTCCTTAGAATCAGTCCATCTCACTTCGAGCCTCACTATAAGGAACTTTTAAAAATGAGATCGCAATTTCATTCATCTCATTAACATATTTAAATTTTAATACTTGTATATTGTTTTTAAAATTTTAGAAAAATTTATCTTGGCCAGCCAAAGTTTTTTTTTTTTCAATTCTTGGCCCGTGACAGAAAAAGTTTGACCGTCCCTGACATAGAACCAATAAAATGAAAATAAAAACTTTCTTTTATACCTGAAGAAGGTTTCATCTCTTGTTTGGATAAAATTCTCTTATTACGCGAAATAACAAATAATAGTAAACACTATTTCGAGTCAAGCTCCTTTTCTCGGCAGTTCACTCATCTACTGATCTTATTTTAAATTTTCGCCACGATTTTTGCAATGTTCTAAATATAAATTCCTATTTTCTCTTTTTCCATATATTGAAGATGTAAGTGTTTGATTCTTATTAAGGCTAAAAATAATTATTTTCACTATCTAAATTATCCAAAAACCATCCAAAACATCTTAATTAAGTTTACATAATTTTTAGAAGCGAAAAAAAACAACATGAAATCAGGTTAAGTTTGGAATTTTTTCGTGTTTTGAATCCCTTAGTGTTGCTTATTTTGAATATTAAATATTTGCAAAAATTGAAATAAAAGTTTTTGGAATTGTTTGTTACAGAAACACAAATTAATTTCGATAAGTAGGTATTTTGCTGTGGTTTACGTGGCTACCAAAATCTCCATTTCATTGAATTCTGACGCCTTCTTTCCAATTTTCAATTCCTTCTATTAGCTCACACTCTCCCTATATATATCTTGTTCAACTTTTCAATCGTTCATAAAATACTTTTTATTCATCCATTCAAGTTCAAATACATTTTTTTTGAACTTGTAGTGGATGACACTGGATAACAATACGGTTTTTTCAAATATTAATTCAGTAATTAAATTTAATACATTAATTTTAGTGTTTTTTAGATTTTAGTTACATATATCTACCAATAGATGGGGCCCGATAAACTTAAAAAATGACTGAAAATTATATATAAAGGGGTTTGCTTTCTGCAATATAAATGAAAAAAAAGGGATTTATTTTTTAAAAAAAAAAACCTTATTTATATATTACTTGTTTGCAAGTTAAATTCCAAAATTCAAAGCTTGAGAAGCAAAAATAAAAACTTTTAAAGATATAAAAATGATTAAAAAAAAAATAGTGCAAATTTATGAACGATTTTATGTGCGACTTACAATTTTAATTAATTCGCATTCCTTAATCTGAGTTTTCAGAGATGACAAATAAGAAGCACGACAATAACAAAAATAGAATAAAGAAATTCAACGAACTTCAAAATTGAAAAAGTTAACGAACTTCAACAAAAATAAATGAAATATCTATGAAATATGTACTCAATTGTAAAAACACGTTCAACAGTGATTAAACAGTAAAACGACTGACCAACTATTCATTTTCATCTACAAATTGGCTCTAAGTAGTAAAACAAGTAATATAAATCAATTCCTACTATTTTTTTCACTACATTGCAGAAAGTCGTTTATAAATAATTTTCATTCATTTTTTAAGTTATCTGGTGCCATCTATTGATAGATATATGCAACTAAAATCTGAAAAAAAAAAAGCTAAAATTAATTAATTAAATTTAATTACTGAATTAATATTTGAAAAAAAAACTGTATTAATATCAAGTGTCATCCACTACAAGTTTGAAAAATGTATTTGAACTGGAGTGGATGAATAAAAATATTTTATTAACGATTGAATATTTGAACAAGATATATATAGGGAGAGTGTGAGCTAATAGCAGTAATTGAATAAAGAAATTCAAAAAGAACTTTAAAATTGAAAAAAGGTTAACGAAGTTCAACAAAAGTAAATGAAATATTTATGAAATATGTACTCAATTGTAATGACACGTTCAACAGTGATTAAACAGTAAAACGACTGACCAACTATTCATTTTAATCTACAAATTACTCTAAGATAAAAATAAAACCAAAACTTCCACCCGATACACTTCTATTCATAAGAATTTCAAACAGAACATGCTCTAAAATAAATACTTTCTATAAGAGACAGAATGACAAAAAAGATTTCTGATAATTAAAGTATACGTAGGAATTTGCTTCTAATTACCACTTTTAAATTAAAATAGATTCCCATATGTATATGTTATTTTATTTACAAATTTATGGCATGTCTGGATCTTTTCAATATATATAGAAGCTCAGAAGGATTCTTCTGGGCATTAATTTAAATATAAGTAGGTGTTACTCAAAGTATTATAGTGCAACCGAATTCCTTTTGAGGTCTCTGCTACTAAGGTTTAACGGATTTTTAATGTAAGTTTTATTATCTGCTTCCACTCATAAAATGCATAAATTCGAATTTTGAATTGGAATACATCAACCGCATAATCTAACAGAAGAAATTGAAAAATATTTATATTTAATTTTCTATATCCTTCCATTGCACATAAAATTTTTCATAAAGGAAAATTTTCATTTCTAAAACAATTAACTGAGCATTGTTTATTTTTACATCATAAAAGATATTATTAGAAATGATTCTTATATAAATTTAATATTTGAATGTAGACACAATTGAAATTATTCTTGATAATAATCAAAAGTCAATTCAAACATTTGTTTTCATCAGAACAAAAAAAAAAATAATAATCAGAATAGTTAACACTGAAAATAAATATATCATTTTAATTCTGACGTGTACCTAAAAATATCTATATATATATATATTAACATTAGAATAAAATACAAGGGTGATGCGCATAATATTCTCGTACCTTTTTATGCGGGATAAATTATTAAATTCACCAATTTAAATCCAAAGAAAAAAAAAATTCTTTATCAAAAGTTGAATGATTCAATTTTTCCAATCATTTATCTGAGTGACTTGCAGTTAAAAATAGCTTGCAAAAAATATTTAAAAAATTCAAATAAATCACAGTACAAAATAAGTTTCAATTGACTCGTAGTCTTATTTTTATCATATAATTTCACCTTTGCAATTCGATATATATTACTAAAAAATAATTGTTTTAAGAGATCAAAATGTAAGAAATCTAATGACCCTGATAGCCAGTTATTTGTTTTGGGTATATATATATATATATATATATATACATGCGTACATACATACACATATATATACAGTAGAACCTCTGTAAGTCGAACTTCAATAGAGACGCCAAATAATTCGAGTTATAGAGTTTTTCGACTTATGCGGATTTTGTAAGGCAATATTCGACTTGTAGAGGTTTAGATTCTTTCTAACTTATTTTTGAGTTAGAGACGTAAAAAAATAAGAACTCAAGTTACAGAGGTAATAAACATGTTTATTTGCAACTTAAAAGTTATATTATGTACTACAATAAAAAATCAAAATAATTCGAAACAACCTTAAAATTAAAAATATTAGTAATTAAAAAAAGTCAGTTATTATTATTTATTTATATTTTGCTTTAGACAATTCGATCGTTCTATATCTATAACACTATGTAAGCTATAAAGAAAGCAGTACCGTATAATATAACAGAAGAATTTGATAAATATTTGTATTTAATTTTCTATATCCTTCCATTGCACATAAAATTTTTTCGTAAAGGAAAATGTTCATTTCTTTAAGTATGACTAAAGCAATTAATTAAGCATTGTTTATTTTTACATCATAAAAGATGTTATTAGAAATGTTTTCTTATATAAATTTAAAATTGGAATGTAGACACAATTGAAATTATCCATGATAATAATAAAAGTCAATTCAATAATTTGTTTATCAGAACAAAAAAATTAATAATCAATTAATAATCAAATTAATAATTAATAATTATCAAAAATTAATTAACACTGAAAATAAATATATCATTTTAATTCTGACGTAAACAATTACCAATAGCGAAAAAAAAATATTAACAAGTATAATAAAAAAAAACAAGGGTGATGAGCAGAATATTCTCGTACATTTTTATATGTATCCATTAATCTTGGATAAATTATTTAATTCGCAATTTAATTAAATAAAAGTCTTCATTAAAAGTTGAATGATTTAATTTTTCCAATCCCTTATCTGATTGACTTTCAGTTAAAATAGCTTGCAAAAACATTTAAAAAATTCAAATAAATCACAGTACAAAATAATTTTCAATTGACTCGTAGTCTTATTTTTATCATATAATTTCACCTTTGCAATTCAATATATATTACTAAAAAAAAATTGTTTTATGAGATCTAAATGTAAGAAATCTAATGATTCTGATAGGCAGCTATTTGTTTTGGATATATATATACATGCATACAAACATACACACTCATATATATATATATATATATATACAGTAGAACATCTGTAAGTCGAACTTCAAGGGAGATGCCAAATAATTTGAGTTATAGAGTTTTAGACTGATGGAGGATTTCGACTTAAGCGGATTTTTGTAAGGAAATATTCGACTTGTAGAGGTTTACAAGTTTTATTCTCTGCTTCCATTCATAAACAGCATAAATTTGGATATTAAAGTGGAATACGTCAGCCGTATAATATAACAGAAGAATTTGATAAATATTTGTATTTAATTTTCTATATCCTTCCATTGCGCATAAAATTTTTCGTAAAGGAAAATGTTCATTTCTTTAAGCATGACTAAAGCAATTAATTAAGCATTGTTTATTTTAACATCATAAAAGATGTTATTAGAAATGTTTTCTTATATAAATTTAAAATTGGAATGTAGACACAATTGAAATTATCCATGATAATAATAAAAAAGTCAATTCAATAATTTGTTTTCATCAGAACAAAAAAAAATTAATAATCAGAATAGTTAACACTGAAAATAAATATATCATTTTAATTCTGACGTAAACAATTACTAATAGCGAAAAAAAAAAATATTAACAAGTATAATAAAAAAACAAGGGTGATGAGCAGAATATTCTCGTACATTTTTTATATGTATCCATTAATGTTGGATAAATTATTTAATTCGCAATTTAATTAAGTAAAAGTCTTCATTAAAAGTTGAATGATTCAATTTTTCCAATCCCTTATCTGAATGACTTTCAGTTAAAATAGCTTGCAAAAATATTTAAAAAATTCAAATAAATCACAGTATAAAAGTAATTTTCAAATCGGTCAAAATCTTTTTATCGTAATAATTTCACCCTTGCAATCCATATATATATTACTAAAAAACAATTGGGTACTTACAAGTATTAACGGTACCTTGGCGTTTTTAAGTGTCGCCAATCTAGCAGCTACTAAGGGTACCAAACCAACAGAACAGATTGGTGCCACTTAAAAACCGTCAAATCTGTAACTGCGTTTGGCGCGTGTGCTCTTTATTGGCGCAACTGTCGCCAAGGTACCGTTAATACGTAAGTACCAACAATAGTTTTAAGAGATCTAAATGTAAGAAATCTAATGACTGTGATAGCCAGCTATTTGTTTTGGATACATATATATATATATATATACACATGCATACAAACATATATATACAGTAGAAAACCTCTGTAAGTCGAACTTCAAGGGAGACGCCAAATAATTTGAGTTATAGAGTTTTCGACTTATGGAGGATTTTCGTGGATGAAATATTCGACTTGTAGAGGTTTAGATTCTTTCTAACTTATTTTGAGTTAGAACAGGTACAATAAATAAAAATTCAAGTTACAATGCTAATAAATATGTTTATTTGCAACTTAAAAGTTATATTATGTACTACAATAAAAAATCAAAATAATTCCGAAAAACTTAAAATTAATAATATTATGCATTAAAAAGTCTGTTATTTTTATTTATTTATTTATTTATTTGCTTTAGACAATTCGATCGTTCTGTATCTATAGCATTATCTAAGCTATAAAGAGCAGAAAATTCTTTTTCTTCCGAGTTGCTATTTCAAAAAATGGGTTATTCTATTTACTATATACTCATACATTGTTTTCTAGGAAACAATGACGTGCATTGTCGGCAAATCGTTAAAGTCGGTAACTTATTTTTCGTCGAGCTATAGAGGTAATGAGTTTCAAATGATCGAGTTGTAAAGGTTGTAAAATCAAACATTGCTAATGTTCGAGATACAGTGGTCAGTTTTTGTTTTTCGAGTTACGGAGGAAAATATATACCAAAATGGCTTGTGGGGATTGCTAATTTTTTCGACTTATAGAGGGTTGAAATTTTAAGTAATGAAATATTTGGGGCTTGAAGGGAAGAGAACAAAAAAATTTTCGAGTTGTGGAGGTTTTCGACTTATGGAGGTTCGACTTAAAGAGATTCTACTGTATTGAAGAAGTAAGTGTTTGTTTCTTATTAAGGCTAAAATAATTATTTTCACTATCCTAAAATTATCCAAAAACCTTCAAAACATCAATTTACATAATTTTTATAAGCGAATACAATATGAATTCGGTTAAGTTTGGAATTTTTTTCGTGTTCTGAATCGATTAGTGTTGCTAATCCATTATTTAGATATTAAATATTTCAAAAATTGAAATAAAAGTTTTGGAATTGTTTGTTACAGAAACACAAATTAATTTTGATAAGTAGGTCTTTTGCTGTGATTTACGTCGCTACCGAAATCTCCAGTTTTTCAAATATTAATTCTTTAAGTAAATTTAAATGAATTAATTTATTTTTTTTTTAGGTTTAAGTTACATACTCAACTCTACCAATAGATTTCTCCCGACAAACTTAAAAAAAAATGACAGAAAATTATTATAAAGGACTCCTCTGCAATAAAGTGAAAAAAAATGTAGGAATTTATTTTAACAAAAAATTCTTTTTATATTACTTGTTTGAAAGTTAAATTCCAAGAAATTCCAAGTTCTTTGAGAAGCAAAAAAAAACTTTTTACAGATATAGATGATAAAAAAATGGTACAAATTATGAACTTGAATTTTATGTGCTTGCAATTTTAATTAACTTCCTGCATTCCTTTAATATGAAAGGGAGTTTTCATAGGGAATGACTAGTAAGGAGGCACAACAAATAATAAAAATAGACAAAGAAATGCAAAAGAACTTTAAAAATTGAAAGAAAAGTGCTGCTAACGAGAGTTCAACAAAAGTAAATGAAAATATTTATGAAATATGTACTCAGTGTAATGGCGCGTCTAACAGTGATTGAGCTAGTAAAAACGACTGACCAACTATTCCATTTTAATCTACAAATTACTCTAAGATAAAAATAAAAACCAAAAGCTTCCACCTGATTACACTTCTATTCATGTAGAATTTCCAAACAGAACTTAATGCTTTCCTAAAATAAATACTTTTTCCTCTGAGGAACAGAATGACAAAAGATTTCTGATAATTAAAGGTAGTGCGTAGGAATTGTAGCACAATTACCACTTTTAAATTAAAATAGAATCCCATATGTATATGTTATTTTATTTACAAAATTTAAAAGAGCATGTGTCTGGATTTTTTCAATATATATAGAAGCTCAGAAGGGATTCTTCTGGCGCACTACTAAATATAAGTAGGTGTTACTCAAAAGTGATATGGTGCAACTGAATTTCTCTTTGAGGTCTCTGCTACTAAGGTTTAGCGGATTTTAGAATGCAAAGGATATTATCTCGCTTCCCACCTTCATAAAATGCATAAATCTCGAATTTTCGAATTGGAATACATCAACCGAAGCATACAATCTAACAGAAGAAATTGATATATATATATTTTAATTTTCTATATCCTTTTCATTGCACATAAAATTTTTCATAAGAAGGAAAATTTTCATCTCAAAACAATTAACTGAGCATTGTTTATTTTGCACATCATAAAAGATATTATTTAAGAAATGATTTCTTTATATAAATTTAATATTTGAATGTAGACACAATTGAAATTATTCATGATAATAATCAAAAGTCAAATTTCAATCATTTGTTTTCATCAGAACATACTATCCAGAATGGTTAAGCACTGAAAAATAAATATATCATTTTAAATTTCGACGTGTGGCTAAAAATATATATATATATATATGTTAACATTAAGAAAAACAAGGGTGATGCGCAGAATATTCTCGTACATTTTTGAGCGATGATAAATTATTAAATTCGCAATTTAAATCTAAAAAGGAAATAAACTCTTTATTACAAGTTGAATGATTCAATTTTTCCAATCACTTTGTCTGAGTGTGACTTGCAGTTAAAAATAGCTTGCAAAAATATTTAAAAATCAAATAAATCACAGATGCAGAAGCATATTTTCAACTTGATCTCCGTAGTCTTATTTTTTATCATCATGTAATTTCACACTGCAATTCAATACCTGTTACTTACTAAAAAAACAATTGTTTTTAAGAGATCTAAATGTAAGAAATCTAATGACTCTGATAGACCAGTTATTTGTTTTGGATATATATATATATATATATATATATATATATACATGCAT
>BPLR01008264.1:0-46826 GCA_021605095.1 Caerostris extrusa | reverse complement strand
TTACGTATTGCTACATGTATTGTATTGTGGTTCGTTGTTATTGATACGGTAGAATTGCAACTTATTCGATTTTATCATGCTATTGATGGCTGGTTGGTGAAAAAAAAAGATAATGTTCATTTTCATCACAATAAAGATAGGTTATATACGACAAACTCAGCAGGACAATATTATTATGTTTTTATAAAAACTAGATATAAAAATTAAGCCTTTTATGTATGGAAGTTAATCTCAACATATATTTTTACATTATTTGTAAATGCATTTATATTCAAAATAAAATAATATATATATATATTGCAACTGTTTTCCACGTTTTCCTAAACGGCATGCAAATATAGAGCAGTTGTTCCGAAAATTCGTCCAGAAAATCAAAAATAATAATATTTTTTCCATCAGTGAATTTTTCATGTATCAGTGAGGATGTTTACATAAAAACATTGAACACTGTAATTTACGTTATTGATATGGCAGATTTACAACAGATTCGATTTTATCATGTAATTGATGGCTGGTTGGTAGAAAAGTACTGTCCATCTCCATCACAATAAAGATAGGCTATACTGAAAATTCAACAATACAATATCATGTTTTTATCTACAACAATTAAGCCTTGTTATGGGGAGTACGTCCACATGTATTTTCACTTCATTTGCAATGCTTTATATATTCAAAATGAAAAGATATGATGTGTAATATTTCATGGGCAGATTGCACAAATCATATGTCTGTAGACAAAATATGAGCGCCATAAACTGCTTTCCATTGTCCAGAGCAGCAACACTTGGTCACTTTCAACCCCCCCCTGCCCAAAGTGTTTTCGCAGCACTTGTTGGTCTCCCAGACCACGTGACGGGCCGGCGCCCACTGACTGCCTCCACCTGGACTTCACTGCTCCCCCTGTCATCTTCTCCTCCAGCCTATTTTTGGTTCCCACTCATCTTTCTTATTTGGAGAAAATCATTTAATTTTAAATGCCCCACATTGGCAGAATTTTGTGAAAATGGAAGATTTGGCGATATATATACATTATATCGCCAAATCTTATTAAGCACATATATTTCTTCAAAACTTGAAGGCATAAGATGACTTTTTAATAAGAAAAACTTTATAAAAAAACGAAATATAACATATTGAAAATTTTAAAAGTAGTCCTTGATGTGGTGTTTTTAAAAGTAGTTCTATGATATTATGTCTAATTAATGATTTTAAAAATTTAATTAGAAATAAATTTAATTAATAAAAAAAATAAATTTAATTAATAAAAAATAAATTTAATTAATGAAAAATAAATTAATTAATAAAATAAATTTAATTAACTGAAATTCTTAATTAACAGATTTTAAAATTAGTTGAGGGTACATATTTGAATAAGATTTTGAAGACATTTTTTTGTGGTATATTTTTCATCAGAATCAAAGCAATGAATGAAAATTGTATATCGAACTGGGTATAAAAGAAAAATATATATATGACAAATTACTTTAGTTTTCTTATCTAATTTTTTAAATAAATTATTTGATTTTTGCTGTCAAATCAAAAATCCTTATGCAGTTTACTGTAATAAATTTCTGTGATGAGCGATTTCTCGAAGTCCGAATATAATTAGTATCACTAGTATAATTAATATATAATTAATTATCATCATAATTATCTGTTCTAAATTTTGGTCCACCTAAAATTCTTGTCGTTTATACCATTGTATATATGGTATGGTAAATAATATAATATATATGTTTATACCCAAATATATTTTATGTTATTTATGTACCTTATCATTATTTATTTAAATGTTTAGAGAATAAGACAAATCAGTAAGTTTTAAAAGTCCAATTAGTGGATGAAAGATAAAGAGTTAAACTTCTTCATGTAGAGGTCCTCCTATTATTTCTTAAATTATGGTGATTCCAAAGGTGTAAACTGTCCCACTATTGTGTTGAATGTCTGTTTTATTACGTAATCTGTCTTATGAGTATGATACCAGAAACACAGATCGTAATGTGTTTTGGAAAATAACTTAACAATTGCATTAGTTTATTAAAGGTACCAGTTAAATAACTAATTACCACGTGTTAATTGCAGAATAAGTATTGAATATCCTATAAGCACTGATATTGTTAAAACATTCTTTCAAGAAAAATATAAGAAATTTAAATAATTTGTCAATAAGAAAATACAAACTTTAAAAAGTAATGTTGATAGTTGGTTTCTTTTTTGTTTCCTTAGCCTCAAGCTTAAGTTTTATAAACTATAGATGTTTTTGCTGATGATGAAGTTTCGAAAAGTAGTAACAGTAAAAAAAATCAAGTGTGTGAGAAGTCTTCAACAAGAATGGTGGCTATGTAATAATGCACTGAAATTTATAACCAAATATGTTTTTAATCGTTTATTATAAATGAGTTTGACTGGAAAATAAAATAAATGTAAAAATAGGTTTAAGTAGGGTAATGTTATGGAAACGGAAGATAAATTGAGAAAATAATATTAAAAAAATTGAAGAAAACAGGAAGATAATGTTATTTTACATAATTTAAAAATGTATTGCAAATATATATATAGCATAAGAAAAACACTGTGATAAACAGATGTTAATCAATTAATTATAAAATTTCTTAAAAATTTCATAATTGATGTAATGAAATGTGTACATTATTAAACTTATATGATAATGCATTGAATTATGGATAGTTAATTTTAATTTTATCTTTTATTAAATAACGGTTCAAAACTGATGTTCCAGAAATATTTTATGTGAAAGGATTAATAATTTTGCTAGAGTTGTATATTCTGTAGTTATTTCTTGAATGAAACACACTAAATATTTCAAAATTTAACATTATATTCACGTAATATCTATATTTTATCATTAATATTATTGAATAAAATAGGTACAACTTGGTAAAAAACGGGAAGATAATATTTGAGATAATTTTTAAATTTATTGCAAATACATATAACATGTTTAAGCCAACATTGGGATAAACAGATATTTATTAATTAATCATAAAGTTTAATAATTTCATAATTGATGTAATGGAGTGTATACATTGTTTAAATTATATGATAATGTATTCAATTGATTAGTTATGATAGTTATTGAATAGTTAATTTCATTTTATCTCTTATTAAATAATTGTTCAAAAATTGATTTCCAGAAACATTTTACATGCAATTTAATATGTTGTATTTTCTGTAGTTACAATTTTAGCTACATGCTTCAAAATTCTTAACATTAAATATATGTCTATTGAATAGTTAATTTATTACATTTATTTAACACGGATACTCTAAAACTTAAACATGCACAGTTGTAAACCGTTTGGACTAAAAGCATGCTTGTAAACTTAACTACATGTTTGTAAACCATTTGGACATTAAATATATGTCTACATTTTGATCATTAAATTATTACATGTTAAACCGTTTAACAAAATAAATACATGTTTGTAAACTGTAAACATGCACATTTGTAAACCGTTTGGACAAAATAAAGCATGCTTGTAAACTGTTTGAACAAAATACAGCATGTTTGTAAAACCATTTGAAAAATACAGCATGCTTGTAAACTTTTGGAAAAATAAAACATGTTTGTAAATCGTATGAACAAAATACAGCATGTTTGTAAACCGTTTGGACAAAATAAAAACATGTTTGTAAAATATTTGAACATGTTTGTAAATTTGACACAGCATGTTTGTAAAACATTTGTAAATTGTGTGAACAAAATACAGTATGTTTGTAAACAGCTTGGGCAAAATACAGCTTGTTTGTAAAACCGTTTGAATAAAAACATAGCATGATTGTAAAACATTTGACAAAAATATAGCATGTTTGTAAAACATTTGAATAAACACAGCAGGTTTGGTTTGGTCAAAATACAGCATGTTTGTAAATTGTGTGAACAAAATACAGTATGTTTGTAAACAGCTTGGACAAAAATACAGCTTGTTTATAAACCTTTGAACAAAAACATAGCATGATTGTAAGCCATTTGGTAAACACAACACAGGATGCATAAACTATTTATACAAAATAAAAGAGCTGATAGTGTTCATATTATTAAAAACATTTTATTTTGCACTGTGAACTAAAGCAACCCCTAAATTGAAAACAGAATACAAATTACCCTGCATTGATGGCCAATAAAATGGACGCCTTATTTTTCAATTTCAAGTCGAAATAGCTTTTTATAAAAGCGAATCTGTCGATTCTACTTTTATGCATATAATTTATACTTCCATTTACATAAAAGAAACACGGGGAAGTTTGTGAATAAAGTAACTGCCAACGTAAAGCATAAAAATGCTTATTTATAAACCGAATGAAATCACGACTCCATATTCTTTTTCCTGGGTCGTTTGGAATTCTTCTCAGATATTCTATCAATACCTTCAATGGCGGGAGAAATTCTAAACACGGTATTCTTTTTGATGCCAGATTCTATTTCCAGTCTGGTATCGTTCGACGTTTTGGCAAATGATGATGATGATGAGAGTTGTTCCACGTAAAGAGATAGGGATTGATTTTTTCTGGGGGTTATAGATAGCTATACGGGAAAAGCAACATCCTATTTCCAAAATTTTCTTTCCCAGTTTTTATTTTTTATTTTTTAAAGCATGCTTTGATCGTCCTTTGGTGTATTGAATCTTGTAGCTGAAGGATATTTGGTTTCGTTTTTCTACTTTTTTTTTAAAAATTCAAGAAAAGTTTCGTATAAGTTTTCATAAAAGCATTTTACTGTATAGTAAATCCTACTTTTTTTCAATGAATATAAAATTGGAAACATCCTTTTATGAAACATGAAGAATAAGGAAACTGAAAAACAATAGAAAGAGAAGGTTAATCTTTTTTAGAGGAATATAATTGTAGCTATTATCTTTCCTAGCAGAATATATTATAAGATGTGTGTTTTAAATTTTTTTTTTTTATCGTGAATTCTTTTGTGTTAAATTATTTTATCGTGAATTCTTAGTGTTAAATTATCTTATTGTGAATAAATTATCTTATTGTGAATTCTTGGTGTTAAATTATCTTATTGTGAATCCTTAGTGTTAAATTATTTTATTGTGAATTCTTAATGTTAACTTATTTTATTGGGAGTTATTAGTGTTAACTTATCTTATTGTGAATTCTTAGTTTAACTTATCTTATTGTGAATTCTTAGTGTTAAATTATCTTATTGTGAATTCTTAGTGTTAAATTATCTTATCTTAGTGTTAAATTATCTTATTGTGAATTCTTAGTGTTAACTTATTTTATTGTGAATTCTTAGTGTTAACTTATCTTATTGTGAATTATCTTAGTGCTAAACTTATCTTATTGTGAATTCTTAGTGTTAACTTATCTTATTGTGAATTCTTAGTGTTAACTTATCTTATTGTGAATTCTTAGTGTTAACTTATCTTATTGGGAATTCTTGGTGTTAACTTATCTTATTGTGAATTCTTCATGTTAACTTATCTTATTGTGAATTCTTAGTGTTAACTTATCTTTATTGTGAATTCTTAGTGTTAACTTATCTTATTGTGAATTCTTAGTGTTAACTTATCTTATTGTGAATTCTTAGTGTTAACTTATCTTATTGTGAATTCTTAGTGTTAACTTATCTTATTGTGAATTCTTAGTGTTAACTTATCTTATTGTGAATTCTTAGTGTTAACTTATCTTATTGTGAATTTACTTTTTAGTGTTAACTTATCTTATTGTGAATTCTTAGTGTTAAATTATCTCATTGTGAATTTTTAGTGTTAAGTTATTTTATTGTGAATTCTTAATGTTGTTGTTGTTTTTCTAATGCAGCTGGCCATACAGACAGTTTATCTTTATGACACAAGCAAGGGCTGCACAGCTGTTACTCATTTAGCACTACCCAGGGGCACGTGTAGCTTTGAAGATTTGCTACGGACGCGAGTAACACTACCCCCCGAATTCTTAGTATAAAATTATTTTATCGTGAATTCTTGGTGTTAAATTATTTTATCGTGAATTCTTGGTGTTAAATTATTTTATCGTGAATTCTTAACGTAAAATTATTTAATTCTGAATTCTTAGTGTAAAGTTATTATGTACTTTTGCCTTAATTAATCAATTTCTTACTCACCGTAAATTGAATCACATGCAACAAACGGGTAGCAGAATACAAATAAAAAGTTGATTTTACTCAAAAGATTAATAAACTTTGGGCATGTTTAAAGAAGGAGGGGAATTGAGAGCATGAAAAAATGAAATAGGGAAAACGGGCAGGTCATATTCTACACTTAAAAATAAACTCTCAGAAAAGTATTGAAAATTTTACTTTTTTAATGAGCGCAGATTTTGATTAACAAAAATTCCAAAATTATATAATGACCAACTTTCTTAATGGTGAGATTTCTTAGTTTTTCTGACAAATGAAAGACTTTCCCCAACAACACACTCATGGACTGACTTTTTTTGGTTTAGTTGCTAAAACGTTGAAATCAAATATTTCTAAAAGATTGTGTTATCCTGTTTTGAAAAGAAATATCTTAAAAGCAGAACCACCAATTATGCAATAAAAATCACATTTAAAAGCTTTAAAATTTATGCAACTAATTATTCTATTTTAATGTCTTACTAAATATTGTTAACTAATTATTGTTACTTTCAAGACACTTGTTGGTTTAACTGAAAGTGACAAAAAGCTTAAAATTTAACATCTGAAATACTTTAAATTTGTTTTAAAAACATCATATACATAAAATTAACAAAACTTAAGCAAACTTAATCAAGATCACTAATAATTTAGTTAAAAAAATGGCTTAACGTATTTTTATTTTTTATTTTTTATTTTTAACGTAACCTTTTATTTTGTCAGGGAAGAAGAGAACAAAAAATTTAAATGATATTTGAGAACCACTGATTTAACATAATTTAAATAATTCTATTAAGATTCATTATTTTTAGGTAAAGGGTATTTTAATAGTTATTCATAGTTTAAATAAATTTTTTGTTGAACATCAAAGAAACGTTTTCACTTATGCATGCCATGAAGAATCCCCCAATGGTCGACGAGGGAGGTACATTTATTTCTTAGAGAACATTTAGAGACAACTTCCCCCGCATTTGCGTGTGGGTATGCGAGAAAACCCGACTACAGTTGAAGTGCTACTTATGAATTATAAGCTTAATATATGCTTCTTCTTTGCCTATCCCCAAAGTCCAGCGGGGCTAGACTAGGTCCATGAATCCAAATACCCTGAAGAAAGTCCAAGACCATCAACGGACTGTCAAGAAGATCATGACATCTGAGCCCCAGACACGCCAAGATGTGAGATGGTGAAGCCTGCTCAGAGGAGCACTTGGTGCAAATGCTTTCAAACCATCTGAGAAAGTCATAGTTCTGAGGTGTCCACTGAGCAAACGGGTGATTGCAGTTTGTCCCTGCCTGTCACAATTAAGTGCCACCAGGTCGATGGCCTCGATACCACTGGTGCACTGGGGGAGTAGACCAAATTGTTTTTCCATTTAACTTAGCCATCCATCCATGAAGACCTGATATATGCTTTGTACTTTAGTACTTATTAGTGGTTACGGCTTTGTGAAGAGATATTCTACATTTTTGAGAGCCCTGATGGCCTATTGGCTGACGCTCTGTCCTTTGGTATCAAAGACGTTGAATCCTGGCGGTGGCATGGATGCTTGTTAATGGTTCGGAATCCAGGTTAAACTGTAGGTCCCGGTCTAAATTAGCCTAAAGTGTGCACAAAATAACAGTAGAGCGATTAACTAAACCAAATCTACATGCTTCGAAGGACAGTAGTGGGTTGGATTTGGACGCTTTCCGCTAATTAATTGCGGATTAGAAAATTAGTTTGCACTGAATTCAGCACTTTTATATAATTTATAAGATCTTTTCAATGATAATTGAAACAGGTTGCTAAAAATTTATCAAACTTCAATCATTCATACTGGTGAAAATACAATTTAATAGGATATTTTTTTCTTATTACATGTTGCTGGGATACAACATTAAGTGTCAGTATAAAGTCAGTTTTCTATCTTGCAGAAATGACATAAATGTTTATTTTAATATTTTGGGTTATCTATTTTGAAAGAGAAATAAATTTATGGACTTTAGTATCAGTTATCTGTAAATAAATAAATAATTATTGTTTATATTATTGTGATATTTATATAATAGTATAAAATATAATTATTTAAAAAATTTTTAAGAAATAAGCAATACTATCAGATTTCTGTGGTGCAATATTAGGTTTTTCATTAAAAGAAGGAATTCATGTATTTGAATGAGAAAAAAAGTTTTAAAAAATAAAATAAAATTAAAAGAATAGATTAAATATTAAAGTTACAATATATAAATACGTTGAAATTAATAAATTAATTAATTTAAGTTTAAAAAATTTCAAATAGTATTAAATAATACAAAATTAAAAATTCCTCTATGCCAAAATATTATAAATATCGAAAAAATATTTATATATTTTTCTTTAAGTGCCATTGAACTATTCCCCTTTTTCTTTTAAACTACTTCTTCTTTGAAAATATATTCATGAGACCGAAAAACAAAAATGTATTTCCTAAGAAAATTATTACTGATTATTATCAAACTTTAGAAAAAGAAATGGTACATATTTTTAAGGGTTTCATTAAAATTTCAGTTTAAGATGTCAGATTTATGTGACGTTAAAAGCTTTCGGTACCTTTTGCGATGTGATTTCAGGCTTATAAATATGTATGACCGGTTCTAAAACAATTCAAATATCTCAAAAACTGACCTCTTTAACTTTTACACAGTGAAATAATGGGAAATAATTTCCATTTTAATCTAGTGGTTTTAAATTAAAGTATAAAAAGCTTCATAAAATTTTGTTTAAATAAAAGAAAAAAAAAAAGGTCTGAAAAAGGACTTAACAGTACAATCCATCAAATTTTGAAAGAACTTTTTTACGTAACGAATAATGTCTTTGTAAATAATGTGACTCAGAATAGATGTGACCAGCTTTAAAGGATGGCAGAGCATACAATCAAATTAATTTTATTAATCAATATAAAGACGCCAAACAAGAAAAATAAAATGCATAAATTTCAATGTTTCTTAAACAAAAAAAAAAAAAATTTGTCTTTTCAGATTTTTTGGAATAACAAAATTATCCCTTCACAAGACAAAAACAAAAATTCAAAAATCCCCTTTTTATATTTAGTTTTATATTTACATGACAAATGATTTTAAATCTAATATAAACAAGTAATTGCAAGTAACTTCAGCATGCATTGAAAATTTGAAGTCAATTCTACTTTTTTCCCCCTAAATTGCAGAAAGTCGTTTATAAATAAAGTTGAAATTTTCCTCTTACATCTGCCGCCCTCTATTGATAGATACATACAACTTAAATCTTAAATCTTAAAAAAACTAAAATTAATTAATTAAATTTAATGAATGAATTAATATTGGAAAAAACTGTATTAACATCAAGTGTCATCCATTGAAAGTTTCAAAAAAGGCATTTGAACTTGAGTGGATGAATAAAAAGTATTTTTTTAACGATTGGAAATTTGAGCAAGATATATGTATATAGGGAGAGTGTAACTAATAGTAGGAATTGGAAAAAGATCTTTAAAATCGAATCTCGACACAAAATATTAACACTTTTTAGTTGGCATTTATCAATGTCAATGATTTATCAATATTTGGTGGTGTGCCCACGTATAGGTCTGGATTAGAATAGCCCCACTGTTAGCTCTTGTATGTCTAAAAGGCGACTAAAATGGGCACCCAATGCCTAGGGGTATAACTGGCAGGGGTAAAGTCAGACATCTTCCTTTTGGTACCTTATGTCTATATGCTGCAAAGTCAAGGACAAAAAGAAGCTGCATTTTTACCCTTTATCATGATTCATTGGTGTTATTTAAGGACCACCGGTTCGTGGATTTAAATAATACCAACGATTCATAATGTTGCTGTCGACCAAGTGGGATAAGAAACAACATGTTTGGTGGTAATATCAACTTGCCTGGATGGCACTAGTCATAGCGCTATTTTGAAACAAAAACTTCAAGATTTTATTCATAACGTTTGATTGTTTGCTGGCTCTCAATCAAAGTTTCAGCTTGATAGAGTAAACTTATTTCATTTTCACTTTTAGAGTAATTACATCAAAAATGTTTTGAAGTCAGATTAGTTACTCGAATTAACTTACACAAAAATAATTATATATATAACCAAGCTAAAGGCGTTGAGAAGGGTCTGATAGCGAATGACTAACGCTGTGACATTCGGTGCCACAAGTTTCGGGTTTGAGTCTCTGTGGTCCCATAAATATTTTTAATGGTTCAGAATTTACTTTAAACAGTAGGTTCCAGTCTATTATGACAGTAAAGCGTAGGCAGTAGGGCTGACAATCCTATCCTATAAAAAGAAACCCTCTCTTGTCAAAAACCGTAGTCTTCAGGTTCGAATCCTGGCGGTTGGCATGGATGTTTGGGAGTGGTTCGGAATACACGTTAAATTGTAGGTCCCTGCCTAAAGTGTGCACAAAATGACCGTAGAATGACAAGCTAAACCAAACCTGTTTCAAAATTTGCCAGTAGGTAGATGGCCTTGGCCCACCAAGGGGTTGTTGCGCTAATGAAGAAGAATATATATATATATATATATATATATATATATATAAATATATATATATATATATATATATATATATATATATATATATAAACCAATCTTTTTGCTCGTTCTTTGATAAGGCAATCGTTTCTCTCTTCTTGAATTTCCTACTTTTAACTAACGAATTCGGTTGGTCGCTACATTAACGCCTATTAACTATGCCACTATGCCTCATTTCCGAAATTTCTGTTAACCACCACTTTTAATTATTGTACTTCTATAATGTATTGCTACTTCATGGCTCTCAGTGCTCTCCCTGCAAGATATTAACCAGACCTCTTTTAGTGATTTTTAGGATTTTGTTCTCTCTGTCCGTAGATGCGCGTTTACAGATCTGATTACCAAACTCTTTAAATTATTTAAAAATATTAATTAAATATGTCTTTTCAACAAAATTCTCTTTAGCTTCCTTTCTGTTACAAAAAGTCAGCAGGATAGTAAACTCATGGAATAAATAAATAAATATAACGAAATTCAAAGGTTTTGAGTTGGATGCGAGTTCAGTTTCAGTGAAGAGTTTGGTTTTCATCACCGTGTTTCCGTCATGTATTGTTTGTATAGATGTTCTCCTTTGTGGATTCTCTTATGGATTCTTGATCGCCGTCCTTCAAATTTTTGTCCTTAAATCGCCAATATAACTAAAGGAAATCTGTTCTGCTTATATGTCTGCAATCCTGTGTTTTTCTGCTCCCTTTTTATGTGTGTCACATTTCCAGATAGCCAAAATATTAGATGTGCGTGACTTGTGTTTGTATGTCATAACAAAATAAATATCTCGAAAGTAAAAATAGTAAAGTTAAATAGTGAATAAATGTGTTGTTTATATATGTTTACCAATTTCATAATTTTCCTAAATTAATTATTTCATATAATTTTCCTACACATTTATTATACATATATATTACACTATGCTGTTGTTGGTGGTATCCCCTCAAGAATACAAGAAAATCAAATATCATGGTGCTCCCGAATAATATTGCCTATGCCAGCTCGGAGCATTAAAACCTTTTCCGAGGGATGGCCCAGACAATGTTTGATGGCTGCAATAGCTGGGAAATCAAATGTGATGAAGCTAGATAGAGTTCGACATCAGGGTAGTTGCCACATTTTTGCCATTCTTGGTATTTTTTACAGAAAATTTTACATTTTTGTGGTACTTCAATCCTTAATCTTGTGAGAGTAATAACTGTTTTTCTATCGACTTTAGTTCTGTAATTTGGTATTTGGTTTTAATATTAGAAGGAATTATAAGTTTAGATTTTTCCAAGGCATTTGACATCTACAAGGGAAGTAGGAATGTTACTCTGATCGAGACTTCAGATCATTCTTCGGCGAAGAAATAGATTATACTACTTAATTTGTGTATAAATTTTATAATTGTATATTCGGTACTGTATATGTTTGACGCAGAATTGATTTTGTGTTTTTACAAAGTGGAAAAAATTGATCACTACGTCGCAAGAGGATAAGATAAACTACTGGAAGGTTCTCAACCATAAATTATTCAATTTGATCCTGGTCTGGAATGAATTTATCATTCTAGATAAAATATTTTAATATGAGTCCAAAAAGAATGAGGTGATGAATAGATGAAGAGGGAATTAAATATATTCTGAGTGATGAATGGAAACTAAAATATATTAGTAACTATCGTAAATGTAATGCGTTGACAGAATTTATCAATTCCTGTCTACATATTAAGAATTTGAATATGTACAATTTTAGATGAAGTATTTTTTCATCCACTTCTGTTTCTTTCACCAAATTTATTTCGCATTTTTAAGATTCTCATAAAGACCTGGAAGATTATTTTCATAATACATTGAATTTTGAAGTCAAATAAATCTGAGTAACGATTCAATAGTTAAAGCCTTTTAACAAATGCCTTACCGATCTCAATGAAATGATTGTTGATAATTTCTCAATCCAATATTGGATTACAAATGGCAAGTAAATTATTATTTAATTTAGAAGATAAATCTAATAAGAAATTTCTAGCTCCTCACCAATTCAATATCCACTAATATGACAATCAGGGCTTTCAGGCATAGATTTCTCAATAATATTAAATGTATTAAAAATATAAAGCCTTTACAAATGTAAAAGAGTTGTAGAGATTTCTACAATCTATTCACGTGTTCAATAAATTCATTCCACAATATGCACAAAGATTTTCGTTAATCACTTGTTGAAAAAAATTTTTTTTTGCAGTAGACTTTAAGTGCCAAGAATCATTTGAAAAACTAACAAATTTTTTAAATTTTTAAACCCGTTTTGCAAACAGAATATAATTAAAAACACCATGCTATTTTTATGTTGATGCTTCTCAATATCAAGTTGATGGAAATTTGAAGACCAGATGACTGGAATTTTACACATCACCGCGTTCTATTCCGAAACCTTAAAAGATTATGAAAATGATCCTTCAGTCACAGAACTTGAAAGTTTGACCATTGTGGATTCCCTTGATAAATTTTATCACTACCACCATGCCCCAAAATTAATCATGCCCATTGTCTATGCGGCTCTTGTTTGACTCAAAAATGCAAAACAGATTAAGGGAGAAGCTATTCCGTAGGACCTTAAAATAAAATATGTTTGAGTATGAAAAATATCTATATAGAAGTTTATGTTGCGCAGACATTCTATTTCACTGGCTGGGTATTTATTAAATAATGATGAAATTATACAACATCCAAAATTTGCGAATATTTTGGCAACAAATATTATCATGTAAATGATGTTATTAAAGAAAAACCTACAAAAAATTGTTGTTCCCCTGTTATTAAGACTAAAATTATTTCAAAATGACCATAAACAATTTGGACACCCAGGAGTACAAAAATGTTCAATTTAGTTTCACTTCACTATTATTGGTCCCCCATAACAAAAGATATAATTTTTTTTGTAAAACATTGCGATGTATGTCAATTCAACAAGAAATAGGTAAAAAAAAGGATTTGGCTTTTTGGAAGAAGTTTTCTAAACAGACAGACCTTTTGAATATATTTCTGTTGACATTGTTGGGGGCTTTAATTATTATAATTCTCCAAAAAGATTTTACATGTTATAATTGCTCATGAAATACTGTATGTTTAGGTTTTTCATTCAAAAAGTGTAACTACAGAAACTTGAACAAATCTTCCAAATTCAAGTACAGAAAAATTATTGACTTATAAAAATGCAAATTTCACCTGTTTCAATTAGTATATATCTTCGAAATTAGAATGTCAAACAATTATTAACATAATCATTAATAGACTAAAGGAAAGACAAATAATGTTAATCAGTAAATAGTAAGACGACTTAAATGTAATGTCAACACTTCATCAACTCAAGTTTCTTGGACAAAATTGTGGGAAAAATTAATCAATGAATGCATCAATATTCCTCCCTTATTATGATGCTTTCTTAGGACCAGCTTATTTGATATTTGGTACATTAAGATTCCACCTCTAAATCATAATAATTATTATCCTCCTATTGATGAAACTCGGTAATTAACCAAAAAGAACAATAGCATATCACAGAAAAAATGAAAATCAGTATGATGCTCATTTTAATCCAACTGCATTTATCCCGGGTGACATTGTCCTAGTCTAGTCCATATAAATTAAATAAAGTAATATATATTAAAAAAATTATTAAATATTATTCTAGTCCATATAAAAAATTAAAAGAAACATTCTACATGTTACATATGAAATTTATAAATCATATTAACAATCTGGTAATCCCACAGAAATAGTACATTCTTCCAAAATGAGATAAATATCCTACAGATATATTTAAATTGTGTTATGAAGAATAATTTCTAACCATGAAAAGATTTATTGATTTGTAAATCAATTTCTTGTAAAATCTAATATTTATCATGCAAAATAGCTTATTAATATTGAAAAGTACAATTTGAAAATAAATATGGGATATACTATACCGAGACTATGCATAATGGCATAAGACCTTTAATGGCATAATATCTGAACAATTTAAAGATATTCTATAAATTTTTGCTTTAAAATTTAAATTGAGCGATTTTTATGTTATTCCTTGTTTATCTTTTATAAGAAAACTGTATTGATATTACAGTAATGGAATATTTTGTATACTTCAATTGTTCTCCATTGCATTATGTTATATTTTGTGGGAAAAAAAACAACTGTATTATTTTAAAATGTAAATCATGTATGGTTACTAGAGTCATCCTCTCCACAATGTGGCGTGTTTATTTGTAGCGCAATCATTGCATCCCACCCTCTTCCGGAATTCCGAAAATTCTGTAATAACATTGTATTCTGTAAAAACAGCTCTTCCTAAATTCACGACCTATAACTAATAAATTCGTTTGCTACCGTAATCCCTATTAAACTTAGTTTCGCATTTCTTAGTATCAACCACTTTTAACTTCTGTACTTATATAATTTATCATTACATTATGATAATCATCTCTCTCTCCTGCAAGATATTAACCAGACCACTTTTAGTGATGTGTTTAGCATTTTTTCGCATTAACGGTAGATTCTTAGAAACTTTTACAGTTTGTATACGTAGCGTTTCGTCGTTTCCGAATTGATTCCCAAAATCTTTAAATTATTAAAAAATTAATAAAATATGTATGTTCCTTTATCAACAAACTGCAGTTGACTTTTGACTACAATACGTCCATGCCATATATATATATATATATATATACACTGGAAGAAAATAAATAATGAATGACTACATAAACGAAATTCTGGGAGGCCTGTTTGCACATCTGAAAATTGACTTCTATTTAAATTTTTCGCTGGACGAATAAGAGTGGCGTTAGTATTGCTACTACATTTGCCTTTAATAAGATGTAAACTATATGAGCGTTATTTATCATCCGGACCTTGCGTTGTAAAATAAATTGTCAAGAATGCCTCTTAAGGAGACAAAGAAGGTAGTACCAGCAGCTTACTTTAGTGCATACTTACTTAAGACAGTATCGGCATCTTAGGTTTGGAGAATAGTTCTGCATCTGCTGCAGAAATTCAAGCTCCTGTTGGCACCAGAGGGATACAGCAAACGATAGTAAATCGATTAATTGGGGGACAGTATAGAATCGGACTCCCCCTGCTAATTCCAAATCATCAGCTTCTGAGACTGAAGTCTCAGAAAGTGGTGTCAAATTAGAGCTCATTTAAAGATGAAACGGTGATCTGCTGCGTACTTTGATGCTAGCGGGTTTTGTCTTTGGGGCAGAGATGATCGTATGTCGATTAGAAGGACGTTATGTGAACGCTTAGAGTCAATTTATCTGCATCGTAGGTACACTAGACAATACTAGGATACTAGGATTTATGATTTAGTGGGCAATTTTCTATAATAATTTCGTTGATATTCCACACAACAAAACAAATTTTCCAACAGGATAACGCTCGTCTTCATAATGCTACTGTAATCCAACGTGTTTTCCAGAATATCAACTTGCTTCCTTAACCAACAAGATCACTAGATCTCTCTCCTCTCGAGAATTAATGAGATATTATTGGAAGACAAATCCAACGTCATCCACAACCATCACGCGATGTATCACCTTTCAGATTTGATTCGGCACATATTTTAGACTGTTACTTTAAACTTTAATCAAATAAATATGTTACCTTTTACACACACACACACACACACGCACACGCACACGCACACGCACACGCACACACACACACACACACACACACACACACACACACACACACACACACACACACACACACACACACACACACACACACACACACACACACACACACACACACACATACACACACACACACACACACACACACACACACACACACACACACACACACACACACACACATGCACATACACACACACACACGTATGCACACACACACGTATGCACACACACACGTATGCACACACACACACACACACATAATATCGTTAAAATTTGTTTGAATAAGATTTCTATGCAAATTAAATTTCAGAACTTAAAAATAAGTTTTAGGGGTCACTACCAAACTTTTAAGTTTAGGAATTTGAAGAAATTTCCCCAAATATGATTGCCTCAAACTGTTAGACAATGAAATTGTCGATAACAATTACTGAATGCAGAAGAGTACATTTCCATCTTGCTTTCATTCCTTTTTTTTTCTCTCTACTACGAGTTCAATTTAAAATCAGTTTAAAAGTTGGAATGTTATGTCTAAATGGTCAAATCACATTTCCAAACTAAGCTTAACTTAAGCAGAACACTTTGTTTTGAATATAATATACATTGTTCGTATTATTATTTCCCCGAGTTTGGCTCTTAAATTATAGAACAGCTATAAAAATTTATTTAAGTATTATGATAGTTGAATAACATTATCAATAATACTTTAATTTACAACACTTTTTACTAATGGAATAAAGTAGTAAGCAAACAAGCATTTTAGCAGATATCTGGCACGTATGCCACATTTATATAGAGGTATCCTATATAAATAAAAAATTATTAAATTTTATTAAATCTAACGCATTACACAAATGTACAATATAGAACTTAAATATAATAGAAATTCACAAATAATATAGCAAAACAGAATTAAAAGTGTTTTAAAATATCTTTATTAATTAATTGTTTATAACTCTCAAATATCTTTATTTTCTTGCCTGTATTTCACTTTTATCATAAATTCCTTCTCTCTATCTCTGATTAGCCGGTACATAAGCTAAATACACAAATCAATGAATGTAAATACCTTCATTAAATAAATTTTAATTATCTTTATTTTACTTCTCTTTTGATTGATTTGTGACATTTCTGTCTCTCGTATATTATTTGCAGGTACGATAGAGAAAGAATATACATAATTTTTAATCGAATTTTTAAGAAATTTATTCATCTCATATTTTGTAAATGTTACATTAGCAACGTAAAATTCTATTTTAAAGTAAGTAATGATTCTTTAAAAAGCTTATTGTGTATAAAAAGTCATTAATAACATTTCAAGATTTCAAAATGACAATAAATAAAGTATATTTGATATTTATTTTGAAGATTTTTTTATAGTTTTTTAATTTCTTCTCCCTTTTTTTTTTATCCTTTTCAAATGGGCCTTGTATGGATTCAAAACTATATATATATATATATATATATGGAAATATTTTTGTATAAAAAAAGATACAACATGCTAAGGATACAATATGAATGGAATAGCTTCAAAGATTTTAAACAGACATAGGCACTTAGCACATTAGCATATTTCTCTTACCTCGAAACTGTAGTTTGCCTTGTTGATTGTCCTAAACTTACAGCCTTCTGAATACGAAATGAAATATACTTAGTTCGTAAGGCCAAGCAATGATCTGCCAGTTTGCAGAAGACGTACCTTTTCTCATGTAAATGAATAGAAGTGTTTAAACACTAAGACTGGTCTCTTCCCCATCTAATGTGTTAGCCTGGTCTCTAGTTGAATTGTTGCAAGGAAAACAGTTTGAATGATACATTGGAGCTCAGACTTTTATTTCGGTACGAATATTATTTTTAAAAAAGATTTTTAAAGAACCTTTTTTATCCAATTTTTAAGAACTATTTGTTCATTCACTTATAATTATCAACTGTTCTTCAACTATTGAATAGCACACATTTTCCTTTTTTTTTCATTGAGTTAAACTTCTTAATAAAAAGTCACATTTATAATTTATTATAGTCTCTTTCCAGTCGTTTAAAAATACGTTATTTATAATTCAGTAAAACAACTAATATAAAAAAAAAGTTTTTAAAGTCAATTCTTACTTAGGTCAACAAAGAAAATTTTATTTTAGTTACTTTTTATTAAATAATTACAATTAATATAAATATATAATATCTAATATCTTATATAAGAAAAATTTTGCTAAATATCTTATATAAATAAGAGAAATTTTTTTCTCTCACATGAAGACTAAAATTAATTAATTCAATTTAATTAATGAATTAATGTTTTTAAAAACTGTATTAAAATCAAGTGTCCTCCACTACAAGTTCAAAAAAATGTATTTGAACTTGAGTGTATGAATAAAAAGTATTTTATGAACGATTGAAAATTTGAACAAGATATAAACAGGGAGAATGCGAACTAATAGTAGGAATTGTAAACTAGGATAGGGCTTGGCAAATGAAACGCATTGTTGACTGCCTAGTGATATTTTTTTCTTCTTTATTTATAACATTAATAATCATTAATTAAATTTTATGAATATTACTTCATTTAAAAACTATACTTTGATGTACAGTATTCTAATTGTTATTAGTCATAAAACAATGAAATCATAATGAAATATGAAATTTTTATACTATCAAACCACTTTATTTACTAAAATATAATAGTCCTTGCATAATTGTCTTAGAAAAGGAATGCTAATTTAAAACGAATCTACAAATAAAATTTAATGAAATTATAATGCTAATATTCTTCAGAATGAAGAAAACAATTCAACCTTTATTATTTAAATTTTATGAATATTACTTCATTTAAAAACTATATTTTGATGTACATTATTCTAATTGCTATAAGTCGTACAACGATAAAATCACAATGGAATGTATAATTTTTATATTACTAAACCACTTTATTTACTAAAAATATAATTCAGGTCTTGCACAATTGTCTTAAAAAATGAATGCTAATTTAAAACTATTCTACATATCAAAATGTATTGAAATTATATTTTCGAAATTACAATATATTCTGGAGAATGAAGAAAACAATACAACCTTCATTATTTATACTATACAAAGCTAAAAAAAACAAAACAAAACAAAACATTTCCAATCGCATCAGAATGATTACATTAGAATATTCCTCCTACCCCATAGCCCTGGTACCCTAGTTCCCTTTCCTAAACTCGCAAGTGATACTAGACTCCTGAATACAGAATGAAACACACTCCATTCGTAAAACGCAATGATCTGTCAATCGTGGATGACATATCTCCTTTCTCATGTTAAATGAATAGGAATGTTTGAAGGCCAGGGCTGACCTCTATCATGCGATCTGTTGGTATTTCATCTATGGTAACGGGCCTTCAACCATATTGCCCCCAAAGAAGACAGTTTGAATGACACACCCAGACACGGGTATCTATTTTTGGGAAGCACACAATCACGAGATGGTTCATTTTTCAAGAAGTCTTCCTTTGTGGATTCTTTGTTCTATCCATCTATATCTCTCTCTCTGTGCCTTACGCTTCAACTATTGGATAACATATATATTTTCCCCCTCCGAAAAATGGAGATGAATTATAGATGGGTTTCAAGAAAATAGGTGCTTCTCGTATTTTGATAATGGATTCTGTTCCAGTTTCTGTCATGGAATATGACATGAGGTTCTAATTTTCTTTTTTTTTCTTTCTGGTAATAACTGAAATACGGGATGGCTAATTATGGATGGAATTTTTTTTTTGTAAGGGTATGTAAGTTATTATAATAGTTAATATAAAAACGGTAAAATAGGGTTATGGAACTTTTTTAATATTAGTTATGTTATATTTAATTGGTAATGATGATACTATTTTAATATATTTGATTGTATATTTTTATAATGGATTCTGTTTCATTTCAGTTGTTTCTGTCATGGAATATAACTTGAGATTCTAAATTTTTTTCTGATAATTATTGAAGTAAGGGGATACTAATTAAGGCTGGATGTTTTTGTTAGGGAGTTGTAAGTTATTAGAATAGTTAATATATAAACGGAAAGCACAGAAAGCACTCTTAGAAAATGAATTCTAATTTAATACGATTCTAATAGATCAAAATTTATTGAAATTATAATAGGAATATTCTTGAGAATGAAAAACAAAACAAAAACAATTCAACCTTCATTATTTATACTATACAAAGCTAAAAAAACAAAACAAAACATTCTCAATCGCATCAGAATGATTACATTAGCATATTCCTCCTACCCCATAGCCCTGGTACCCTAGTTCCTTTTCCTAAACTCACCAGAGATACTAGACTCCTGAATACAGAATGAAACACACTCCATTCGTAAAACGCAATGAGCTGTCAATCGTGGATGACATATCTCCTTTCTCATGTTAAATGAATAGGAATGTTTGAAGGCCAGGGCTGACCTTCTATCATGCGATCTGTTGGCATTTCATCTATGGTAACGGGTCTTCAACCATATTGCCCCCAAAGAAGACAGTTTGAATGACACACCCAGACACGGGTTTCTATTTTGGGACTCGCACAATCACGAGATGGTTCATTTTTCAAGAAGTCTTTCCTTTATGGATTCTTTGTTCTATCCGTCCATCTATCTCTGTGCCTTACGCTTCAACTATTGGATAAAATATATATTTTCCCCCTCCGAAAAATGGAGATGAATCATAGATGGGTTTTCAAGAAAATAGGTGTTTCTCGTATTTTGATAATGGATTCTGTTCCAGTTTCTGTCATGGAATATGACATGAGGTTCTAATTTTCTTTTTCCTTTTTTTCTGGTAATAACTGAAGTGCAGGATGGCTAATTATAGGTGGGATTTTTTTTGTTAGGAGATTAGAATAGTTAATGTATAAATGGTAAAAAATGGAATGGAATTTTTAGTATTATTTCTGAAATATTTAATTGGCATTAATGATATTTTGATATAAGTATTTGATGGTAATTTGATAATGGTTTCTGTTCGAATTTCAGTTGTTTCTGTCAAATATGACATGACGTTCTAATTTTCTTTTATTTTGAAAGATGATTTTCTTAATTAAGTGTGGAATTTTTTTGTAAGGAAAAGTAAGTTATTAGATGAGTTAATATATAAATGGTAAAATACGGTTACGGAATTTTTAGTATTGATTCTGTTTTATTTAATTGGTATTGATGATATTTTAACAAATCTGAGGGTATTTTAATAATGGATTCTGTTCCAGTTTATTGCTTCTGTCATGGAATATGACATGAGGCTCTAATTTTCTTCTTTTTCTTCTGGTAATAATTGAAGTGAGAGATGGTTTTGTTAATTAAAGGATAATTTTTTTCATAGGAGATATAAGTTATAAATGGTAAAAATTGTTTACGGAATTTTTTAGTATTTGTTCTGTTATATTTAATTGGTATTGGTGATATTTCAATATATTTGGTGGTATTTTGATAATGGATTCTGTTCCAGTTTCAGTCGTTTCTGTCATGAAATATGATACGAGATTCTAATTTTCTTTTTCTTTTTTTTTTTCTGGTAATAACTGAAGTAAGGGATGGTTTAATTAAGGGTGGATTCTTTTGTTAGGAAATGTAAGTTATTAAAATAGTTAATGTATAATGGTAAAAAATGGTTTTTTTAGTGTTAGTTCTGTTATATCAAAATATCATTAATACCAATTAAATATAAGTATTTGATGGTAATTTGATAATGGATTCCGTTCGAGTTTCAGTTGTTTCTGTCATAATAGGACATGAGGTTTCTATTTTTTTTTTGTATTGATTGATTTTTTGGTATTGAAGTGAGGGATGGCTTTGTTAATTAAGGGTGGAATTTTTTTTTGTAAGAAAAGTAAGTTATTAGATTAGTTGATATATAAACTGTAAAAAATGGTTACGGAATTTTTAGTATTAGTTCTGCTGAATTTAATTGGCATTGATGATATTTTGATATATATGATGGTATTTTGATAATAGATTCAGTTCCAGTTTCAGTTGTTTCTGTCATGGAATATGACATGAGGTTCTAATTTTCTTTTTTTTTTTTTTTTTCTTGTAATGACTGAGGTGCGGGATGGTTTAATTATGGGTAGAATTTTTTTGTAAGGGGATGTACTAAGTTATTAGAATAGTTAATATATAAATGGTGAAAAATGGTTACCTAATTTTTAGTATTAGTTCTGTCATATTTAATTTTTAATGATGATATTTAGATATATTTTATGATATTTTGATAATGTATCTATTGTAGTTTCTGTTGTTTCTGTCATGGGATGTGACTTGAGATTCTAAATTTTTTTTTTGTTAATGATTGAAGTAAGGGGTGTTAATTAAAAGGTGAAATTTTTTTTGTTAGGACATGTAAGTTATTAGAATAGTTAGTTTATAAAGGGTAAAAAAGGGTTACGTAATTTTTAGTATTAGTTCTGTTATATGTAATTGCCATTGATCATATTTTAATATATTTGGTGGTTTTGATCATATATATGATGATATTTTGATAATGGATTCTGTTCCAGTTTCAGTTGTTTCTGTCATAAAATATGACTTGAGGTTCTAATTTTTCTGATAATGTGTGAAGTGACGGATCTTAATTAAGTGTGGTTTTTTAAGGGTGAATTATTAGTAGATGTAAGTTATTAGAATAGTTAATATACAAATGGTAAAAAATGGTTACGGAATTTTTAGTACCAGTTCTATTATATTTAACTGGTACTGATGATAGTTATTGATAGATTATATATCAGTAAAAACGTGTAATCAATGCAGTGATATATTCCATTTTTGTATAGGTAAATAATTACTTGAAAGAGTATTTATTTGATAGTTTGGATATTCTTTTACCCAAGAATTACTTGTATCAAATTATTTTCAATGAAGATTAACGTAATTATTAATTGATAATGTTGGTAATTATTAATAATGGGTTACATAAAAATAATTTAAATCAATTTAGAGAAGTATCAGTAATATTTTTCTGTTTTTAAATGTAAATATTTGTATGAAAGAAATTCTAAGATATGATATACATTTTCTAGAACTATTGTACCGAATTTATTTTAATCTTGATTAATTATCAACTGGTAAAGATTGTTCAATGAAATATACTTTTAAATGTTCTAATGAAATATTCTTTTAAATGTTCTAATGAAATATTCTTTATAATAATTATATGATTCTAAGTTATAAATTTAAAAGCAAGATTAATTTATTGTTAGTACATTCATTTCAGAACTAGTGTGGATTTTGACATCTAATTAAGAATCTACTCTTTGTTAAATCTTGCCTTTCTTAACAACAATTATAAATATAATGATTCTACTAATTAAAAAAAAATAAATGAATAAGTTATTTGATTTACTAATTAGCTTTTAATTTTAATTATTTGGTTTCTAACCTTTTGCAAAACCAAAACAAAATTCATTTTTGAGATTAAAATGGATGGAAGTTCCGTTAAATTTGTTTGTTTATAGCTTAACGAAAGTTTTATTCAAACTTTTTTTTTCAAACAGAAAATTAACGATATGAGCACATTTTTAACAGTATAATTTTTCTTGGAAAAAAATGGCATTAATTTTATTATCTTATTTTGATTCAATGGAAGCTCAAACTAATAGCTTGCTGCATTGTTTAGCAAAATTAATCAGCAGATTTTTTGTTTTATAACCCAATTTTCTATTAAAACTAATAATAAAAATGCTACAGGAAGATAAAAAAAAAATCTTGCATCGTATTTTTGGAGACATTATAATTAAGATATCATTTGTTCGCCCAATCAGTACGAAGCAATTATATTTTTTTCTTCTCCTTTTAAAAAGCATTTATCTTTTCCAACTTTCTATTGTTCACTTTCTTCAGTTTGTCTTGGTCTTCCATTGTTGTTTCTTATCCGACTAAAACTTGAAAGAAATATCGTCTGCTTTAGCAGTCTTGCAATTAATTGAGAATATACATAAAAATAAAGAACACGTTCGAATTCTTTTTTTTTCTTTCGTTGTTGAAATCGATGAGCTTTTTTTATAAATGTCATTCTATACTTTCACTTTTATTTTCCTTGCTTTTTTTTTTTTTGAGAGGAAAGAACCCTGTTATCAACTTTGTTTAGAGATACTTTGACACAACACAAAAGAAATAGAATGGAATTGTGTCACCGAGTTAAAAAAAAAAGAACTACAATTGAAGTGAAGTAATCACAACGAATTATGATAAATAAATCAATTTAGCTATTTAAAGAGATAATGTAAGTTGGAATAAATTATAATTATTCATTTTAAATATTTCATAATATGATTTTCCTGTTAATAATAAATAATTAATAATCTTCTTAAACAAATAAATTATTTCTAAACAACAATTATATATATAATGATTCTACTAATTGAAAAAAATTAAATGAATAAGTTATTCGATTTACTAATTCACTTTTAATTTTAATTATTTGGTTTCTAACCTTTTACAAAAACAAAAACAAAATTCTTTTTTGAGATTAAAATGGATGAAACTTCCGTTAAATTTGTTTGTTTATAGCTTAACGAAAGTCTTATTAAAACTTTTTTTTTTCAAACAGAAAATTAACGATATGAGCACATTTTTAACAGTATAATTTTTCTTGGAAAAAAATGGCATTAATTTTATTATCTTATTTTGTTTCAATGGAAGCTCAAACTAATAGCTAGCTGCATTGTTTAGCAAAATTAATCAGCATTTTTTGTGTTTTATAATTCAATTTTCTATTAAAACTAATAGTAAAAATGTTACTGAAGATAAAAAAAATCTTGCATCGTATTTTTGGAAACATTATAATTAAGATATCATTTGTTCGCCCAATCAGTACAGAAGCAATTATATTTTTTTTTTCTTCTCCTTTTAAAAAGCATTTATCTTTTTCCAACTTTCTATTGTTCACTCTCCTCAGTTTGTCTTGGTACTTCCATTGTTGTTTCTTATCCAACTAAAACTTGAAAGAAATATCGTCTGCTTTACCAGTCTTGCAATTAATTGAGATATACATAAAAATAAAGAACACATTCGAACTCTTCTTTTTTTTTTCTTTTCGTTGTTGAAATCGATGAGACTTTTTTTTATAAATGTCATTCTATACTTTCACTTTTATTTTCTTTCTTTTTTGAGAGGAAAGAACCCTGTTATCAACTTTGTTTGGAGATAGTTTGACACAACACAAAAGAAATATAATGGAATTGTGTCACCGAGTTAAAAAAGATCTACAATTGAAGTGTAGTAATCACAACGAATAATGATAAATAAATCAATTTAGCTATTTAAGGAGATAATGTAGGTTGAAATAAATTACAATTTCATTTTAAATATTTCATAGTATGATTTTTTTTTAAAATAATGTCAAAATGTAACTTATTCCTACCACTATTAATTCAATTCATTCTTTATTTTCTCTCTATATATATCTTGTTCAAATTTTCAATCTTTAATAAAATACTTTTTATTCATCCCCTCTAGTTCAAATACATTTCTTTTGAACTTCTGGTGGTGGACACTTGATGTTAGTACAGTTTTTCAAATATTAATTTATTAATTAAATTTAATGAATTAATTTTAGTTTTTATTTAAATGTAAGTTGCATATATCTACCAATAGATGGTGCCAGATAAACTTAAAAAAATGAATTAAAATGATATATAATGGACTTTCTGCAATATAGTGAAAAAAAGTAGGAATTGACTTTAAAATAATTTTTTTAATTACTTGTATAATTTTTTGGAAAAGCCTCTTTAATTGCATTTTACTTATAAAAGTCATATATCTTATTACCTCGAGAATTATGTATATTATTTTAAACCAATAAACTTCTAATAAAAAATTTTTAATGACTATAAAACTACCCTTCTTAACAACAATATATAATGATTGAAAAATATTAAATAAATAAGTTATTTGATTTACTAATTCACTTTTGATTTTAATTATTTGGTTTCTAACCTTTTACGAAAACAAAAACAAAATTCTTTTGAGATTAAAATGGATGAAACTTCCGTTAAATTTGTTTGTTTATAGCTTAACGAAAGTCTTATTAAAACTTTTTTTTCAAACAGAAAATTAACGATATGAGCACATTTTTAACAGTATAATTTTCTTGGAAAAAAATGGCATTAATTTTATTATCTTATTTTTGTTTCAATGGAAGCTCAAACTAATAGCTAGCTGCATTGTTTAGCAAAATTAATCAGCAGTTTTTTGTGTTTTATAATCCAATTTTCTATTAAAACTAATAGTAAAAAATGCTACTGCAGATAAAAATTCTTGCATCGTATTTTTTGGAGACATTATAATTAAGATATCATTTGTTCGTTAATCACTATGAAGCCATTATATTTTTTTTTCTCCTTTTAAAAGCATTTATCTTTTCAACTTTCTATTGTTCACTTTCTTCAGTTTGTCTTGGTACTTCCATTGTTGTTTCTTATCCGACTAAAACTTGAAAGAAATATCGTCTGCTTTACCAGTCTTGCAATTAATTGAGAATATACATAAAAATAAAGAACACATTCGAACTCTTCTTTTTTTTTTTCGTTGTTGAAATCGATGAGCCTTTTTTTTTTATAAATGTCATTCTATACTTTCACTTTTATTTTTCTTTCTTTTTGTGAGAGGAAAGAACCCTGTTATCAACTTTGTTTAGAGATACTTTGACACAACACAAAAGAAATAGAATGGAATTGTGTCACCGAGTTAAAAAGAACTACAATTGAAGTGAAAATTAATCACAACGAATTATGATAAATAAATCAATTTTTCTATTTAAGGAGATAATGTAGGTTGAAATAAATTACAATTTCATTTTTAAATATTTCATAGTATGATTTTCTTTTTAAAATAATGTCAAAATGTAACTTATTCCAACCACTATTAATTCAATTCATTCTATTATTTTCTCTATATATATATCTTGTTCAAATTTTCAATCTTTAATAAAATACTTTTTTTTCATCCCCTCTAGTTCAAATACATTTCTTTTGAACTTCTGGTGGAGGACACTTGATGTTAGTACAGTTTTTCAAATATTAATTTATTAATTAAATTTAATGAATTAATTTTAGTTTTTATTTAAATGTAAGTTGCATATATCTACCAATAGATGGTGCCAGATAAACTTAAAAAATGAATTAAAAAATGATATATAATGGACTTTCTGCAATATAGTGAAAAAAAAGTAGGAATTGACTTTAAAATAATTTTTTTTTATTACTTGTATAATTTTTGGAAAAGCCTCTTTAATTGCATTTTACTTATAAAAGTCATATATCTTATTACCTCGAGAATTATGTATATTATTTTAAATCAATAAACTTTTAATAAAAAATTTTTAATGACTATAAAACTACCCTTCTTAACAACAATATATAATGATTGAAAAATATTAAATAAATAAGTTATTTGATTTACTAATTCACTTTTGATTTTAATTATTTGGTTTCTAACCTTTACGAAAACAAAAACAAAATTCTTTTTTGAGATTAAAATGGATGAAACTTCCGTTAAATTTGTTTGTTTATAGCTTAACGAAAGTCTTATTAAAACTTTTTTTCAAACAGAAAATTAACGATATGAGCACATTTTTTAACAGTATAATTTTTCTTGGAAAAAAATGGCATTAATTTTATTATCTTATTTTGTTTCAATGGAAGCTCAAACTAATAGCTAGCTGCATTGTTTAGCAAAATTAATCAGCAGTTTTTTGTGTTTTATAACCCAATTTTCTATTAAAACTAATAATAAAAATGCTACTGCAGATAAAAATTCTTGCATCGTATTTTTTTGGAGACATTATAATTAAGATATCATTTGTTCGTCCAATCACTATGAAGCCATTATATTTTTTTCTTCTCCTTTTAAAAAGCATTTATCTTTTCCAACTTTCTATTGTTCACTTTCTTCAGTTTGTCTTGGTCTTCCATTGTTGTTTCTTATCCAACTAAAACTTGAAAGAAATATCGTCTGCTTTACCAGTCTTGCAATTAATTGAGAATATACATAAAAATAAAGAACACATTCGAACTCTTTTTTTTTTTCTTTTTCGTTGTTGAAATCGATGAGCCTTTTTTTTTTATAAATGTCATTCTATACTTTCACTTTTATTTTCTTTCTTTTGTGAGAGGAAAGAACCCTGTTATCAACTTTGTTTGGAGATACTTTGACACAACACAAAAGAAATATAATGGAATTGTGTCACCGAGTTAAAAAAAAAAAAGAACTACAATTGAAGTGAAGTAATCACAACGAATAATGATAAATAAATCAATTTAGCTATTTAAGGAGATAATGTAGGTTGAAATAAATTACAATTTCATTTTAAATATTTCATAGTATGATTTTCTTTTAAAATAATGTCAAAATGTAACTTATTCCAACCACTATTAATTCAATTCATTCTATTATTTTCTCTATATATATATCTTGTTCAAATTTTCAATCTTTAATAAAATACTTTTTATTCATCCTCTAGTTCAAATACATTTCTTTTGAACTTCTGGTGGAGGACACTTGATGTTAGTACAGTTTTTTCAAATATTAATTTATTAATTAAATTTAATGAATTAATTTTAGTTTTTATTTAAATGTAAGTTGCATATATCTACCAATAGATGGTGCCAGATAAACTTAAAAAAAAATGAATTAAAATGATATATAATGGACTTTCTGCAATATAGAAAAAAAAAGTAGGAATTGACTTTAAAATAATTTTTTTTTTTTTTTATTTATAATTTTTTGGAAAAGCCTCTTTAATTGCATTTTACTTATAAAAGTCATATATCTTATTACCTCGAGAATTATGTATATTATTTTAAATCAATAAACTTTTAATAAAAAATTTTTAATGACTATAAAACTACCCTTCTAAACAACAATATATAATGATTGAAAAATATTAAATAAATAAGTTATTTGATTTACTAATTCACTTTTGATTTTAATTATTTGGTTTCTAACCTTTTACGAAAACAAAAACAAAATTCTTTTTGAGATTAAAATGGATGAAACTTCCGTTAAATTTGTTTGTTTATAGCTAAACGAAAGTTTTATTCAAACTTTTTTTCAAACAGAAAATTAATTTTATATGAGCACATTTTAACAGTATAATTTTTCTTGGAAAAAAAATGGCATTAATTTTATTATCTTATTTTGTTTCAGTGGAAGCTCAATCAAATAGCTAGCTGCATTGTTTAGCAAAATTAATCAGCAGTCTTTTTGTGTTTTATAACCCAATTTTCTATTAAAACTAATAAAAAATGCTATGGCAGATAAAAAATCTTGCATCGTATTTTTGGAGACATTATAATTAAGATATCATTTGTTCGTCCAATCACTATGAAGCCATTATATTTTTTTTCCTTCTCCTTTTTAAAAAGCATTTATCTTTTCCAGCTTTCTATTGTTCACTCTCCTCAGTTTGTCTTGGTCTTCCATTGTTGTTTCTTATCCAACTAAAACTTGAAAGAAATATCGTCTGCTTTACCAGTCTTGCAATTAATTGAGAATATACATAAAAATAAAGAACACATTCGAACTCTTCTTTTTTTTCTTTTCGTTGTTGAAATCGATGAGCCTTTTTTTTTTATAAATGTCATTCTATACTTTCACTTTTATTTTTCTTTCTTTTGTGAGAGGAAAGAACCCTGTTATCAACTTTGTTTGGAGATACTTTGACACAACACAAAATAAATATAATTGAATTGTGTCACCGAGTTAAAAAGAACTACAATTGAAGTGAAGTAATCACAATGAATAATGATAAGTAAATCAATTTAGCTATTTAAGGAGATAATACAAGTTAGAATAAATTATAATTTTTAATTTTAAATATTTCACAGTGTGATTTTTTTCTTAAAATGATTTAAAAATTTAACTTATAACTTTTTAAAAAGTAACGTATAAGTCCCAACATTATCAATTAATTTTTTTGGAAAAGCCTATTTAATTGCATATTATTTACAAAAGTTACATATGTTATTACATTGAGAATTATGCATATTATTTTAATTCAATAAATTTCTAGTAAACAATTTTAATATAATAAATAAAAATTTTGTGCTTTTTTACAGTAATATACAATAATAATATTTAAAAACATTTAATATTCAATAATATTTAATAATAAGTAATACTTAATAATTTAATTTTAATATTTAAATAATAATTTAATAATAATACGTTACTTAATAAATTTAATATTTATATTTAATAATAATTTAATATTTAATAATATGATTTTATTTATAATATACAATCATACAAAATAAAAAAAAAATTGAATTACATTTTTTAAAAGTTAGAATTTTTTTAATTGTTAAAAATTAAAATATTATTAACATTTAACAATTAAAAAATTTAACCTTTAAAATTTAACTAAATATTTATATTAAAATATTTTTAGAAAAAAATTAACGACATATAATAAACATACCGTTAGTTGTGTCAAGTAAATTCACTTGTATAAAAAAAGGTGTTTGAAAAAAAATTTGAAAACTAAAACTTTCATTGCTCGGTAAAATAATTTTTAGAAATATTTAATCCATTTTTTATTATAAGATTTATCATAAAGTGTAAATTTTATTAAAATCCTTTTTTTTTTCTGTCGATTTTAAATTCAATAATTTTTAATCAAAATGAATTTATTAAATATGAATATAATACATGTTTAAAATTTGATGCAAAAGAAAATGTCCATTTTAGTAAATTTTATCTCCTTCATATGTAAAAGATGGTACTATATGACGATATAAAAGACATACTTATTTATTAAGAGAATAAATTATATTCTTTCAAAAATTTCTGTTATTTTATGATACATTATTTAAAATCAAATTATTATTTAGAATATTCATGAATAATATCAAAATATTCAAAAATTGTTAGAATGAAATATATATATATATATATATATATATATATATTTATTTTTAACATAATTTTAATACTGATTGTGGCCCAGTAAAACATGCACATCTGGTATACAAAAGAGCAAAGATTTGGATCTGCTACAGGTATTCGTTGCAGTCACAGTTTTCAGAAATCAAGAGACTCGGTGGCGATTATGACAAGTAATGTAAATCTTCAAATATCGATATTCCGGCTGCCTTCTATAAACTATTCGTGTTGCCTCCTATACGACAGGAAAATGAGATGCAGTTCCCGTAGAAGTCTGCCCAGAAGGCGCCCATCCATCGGACAATGGGATAAAACAATCTGACTTTTGGCAAAAAATAAACTTTTAATCCAATCATCTAGATCAGGGTCTCCAAACTACTTCCCGCGGGCCAAATGCGGCCCGCCAGTATCATCAATCCGGCCCGCGACAGCGAATAGCTTATTGTTGCTGTAATAAGTTGGATAAAAAAAACACAGAATGATAATAACTCGGTTTTATTGACTTGCTAGGTAAAGCTTAAGGACAAGCATAATACGCAGAAAATTAACTTAAGCATAACAACTAACAAATAATTGAAATGAATCCCACTAACATTATAAACTAGTGAACATCCCGCGGTTACCCTCGGTGGTTATACCTACCTATTTCCGCTTTTAACCACTAGATGCCGTCAGATGTCACGGTCGTATCGATACACAATAGCAATTGTAGTAATTGAACCAGCGAATTTAGCAAGCGTATGTTCGCTCAGATCGCATAATCAGCGACTAGTCTAGAACTTATAGATAATGGCAGAAAAATTAAAACGCTTTTAACCCTTGGTACTTACTGGAGTAAACAATATGGCCCTAAGGCTGGAAAGTTTGGAGACCCCTGATCTAGATAATTGTTTTAGGAATGATGGATTCAAAGCTTTTAGAACATCAATTTGTTGACAACTTAATTCTACATCAGAGCTAATTAAGTACTACTTTTTTTCAGTTAAGTTTTAAGATAGCAATAGGGTAGTATGAAGTTTATTTTTCCTCAAATGTATAATTTTATCAATTTATTTAATAAACGATAGTGACAGTATGATTATTTTGTTGAGATGAAAAATATATTAATAGTGAAAATGTACGTTATTATTAAGATATGTGTGATATTTTATTGTTATTGAAATTATCTTTTAGTAATGTAACTCTAAATCTCTTTTAGTAATGTAAGTTTTATATTAATTATGATAGAAAATTTATTTCGCAAGCTAAATTATTTTTCAAAAATTTATGTTTTTACTACAAATAAATAAAAGATTATATTAAATAAATAAATATAAAAAATTTCACAAATAATTTGGGATGTTAGTAATAATTTTTATTTATTTATGCTTTTGTTAGTTGTTTTACATTAATGAATAATTAATAATTAATTAAATATATATTAATGATGATGAAAATCATCATTATTACTTTCTAATAATCTCTTATTTTTTACATGCAAGCTAAATTACACTTCAAAATTTATGTTTTTTTTCTACAAATAAATAAAGTTATATTAAATAAACAAATATTAAAAAGTTTCATAAATAAGTTTAGTAATTTACTTTTATAGTATTTATAGTTGTTGTTTAGTTGTTTTTTGGTTTAGCATTAAAGATTTTTTCATTAATGATGAAAAGATCATTAATTTTTCATTTCATTCGTTAATTTTATACAGAAAGATAATTTATTTTTCAAAAATATGTTTTTACTACAAATAGATAAAGGATCATAATAAAGATTATTAAATAAATATTAAAAGTTTTACAAGAAAACAAATAATTTGGGATATTAATAAAATGTTTTCTTTGTTTATGTATTAGTTAGTATTTTACATTAACGACGAATAATGATTAATTTTGTAAAACATTGCGATGTATGTCAATTCAACAAGAAATAGATAAAAAAATGATTGCTTTTTGGAAGAAGTTTTCTGAACAGACAGATCTTTTTAATATATTTCTGTTGACACTTCCTGTTGGGGGCTTTAATTATTAAATTCTCCAAAAAGATTTTACATGTTATGTAATTGATCATGGAATACTGTATGTTTAGGTTTTTTCATTCAAAGTGTAACTACAGAAACTTGAACAAATCTTCCAAATTCAAAGTACAGAAAATTATTGACTTATAAAAATGCAAATTTCACCAGTTTCAATAGTATATATCTTCGAAATTAGAATGCCAAACAATTATTAACATAATCATTAATAGACTAAAGGAAAGACAAATAATGTTAATCAGTAAATAGTAAGACGACTTAAATGTAATGTCAACACTTCATCAACTCGTTTCTTGGACAAAATTGCTGGAAAATTAATCAATGAATGCATCAATATTCCTCACTTATTATGATGCTTTCTTAGGACCAGCTTATTTGATATTTGGTACATTAAGATTCCACCTCTAAATCATAATAATTATTATCCTCCTATTGATGAAACTCTGGTAATTAACCAAGAAAGAACAATAGCATATCACAGAAAAAAATGAAAATCAGTATGATGCTCATTTTAATCCAATTGCATTTATCCCGGGTGACATTGTCCTAGTCTAGTCCATATAATAAATTAAATAAAGTAATATATAATAAAAAATTATTAAATATTATTCTAGTCCATATAAAAATTAAAAGAAACATTCTACATGTTACATATGAAATTTATAAATCAAATTAACAATCTAGTATTCTCACAGAAATAGTACATTCTTCCAATTGAGATAAATATCCTACAGATATATTTAAATTGTGTATGAAGAATAATTTTCTAACCATGACAAGATTTATTGACTTTGTCCAAATTTTTTGCGTCTAATTTGATCAAAAAATAGCTTATTAATATTGAAAAGTACTATATTGTGATTCTACAATAAATATAGGATATACCAAGGACCGACGACTATGCATATAGCATAAGACCTGAGGCATAATGGCATAATATCTGAGTACAATTTAAAGATATTCTATAAGTTTCAGTGAAATGCGTTTAAAATTTAAATTGAGCGATTTTTATGTTGTTCCTTGTTTATCTTTTATAAGAAAACCGTATTGGTATTACAGTAATGAATTTTTTTTGTATACTTCAATTGTTCTCCATTGTATTATGTTATATTTGTGGAAAAAAACTGGATTATTTTAAAATGTAAATCATGTATGGTTACCAGAGTCATCCTCTCCACATTGTGGCGTGTTTATTTGCAGCGCAATCATTGCATCCCACCCTTTTCCGGAATTCGAAAATTCTGTAATAACATTGTATTCTGTAAAAACAGCTCTTCCTGAATTCACGACCTATAACTAATAAATTCGGTTGCCACCCTAATCCCTATTAAACTTAGTTTCGAATTTCTTAGTATCAACCACTTTTAACTGCTGTACTTATATAATTTATCATTACATTATGATAATCATCTCTCTCTCCTGCAGGATATTAACCAGACCACTTTTAGTGATGTGTTTAGCATTTTTTTTTTCGCATTAACGGTAGATTCTTAGACACTTTTACAGTTTGTATACGTAGCTTTTCGTCGTTTCCGGATTGATTCCCAAAATCTTTAAATTATTAAAAATATTAATAAAATGAAGTAAATAAATACATGTATGTTCCTTTATCAACAAACTGCAGTTGACTTTTGGCTACAATACGTCCACGCCATATATATATATATACACACTGGAAGAAAATAAATAATGAATGACAATTTTTTCTTTCTTTATTTATAACATTAATAATCATTAATTAAATGTTAAAAATCTTACTTCACTTAAAAATACTTTGATGTACAGTATTCTAATTGTTATTAGTCATAAAACAATGAAATCACAATGAAATATGAAATTTTTATACTATTAAACCACTTTATTTACTAAAATATAATACAGTCCTTGCATAATTGTCTTAGAAAAAGGAATGCTAATTTAAAAACGAATCTACAAATAAAAATTTAATGAAATTATAATGCTAATATTCTTCAGAATGAAGAAAACAATTCAACCTTTATTATTTAAATTTTATGAATATTACTTCATTTAAAAACTATATTTTGACGTACATTATTCTAATTGCTATAAGTCGTACAACGATAAAATCACAATGGAATGTATAATTTTTTATATTACTAAATCACTTTATTTACTAAAATATAATTCAGGTCTTGCACTAATTGTCTTAAAAATGAAAGCTAATTTAAAAACTATTCTACATATCAAAATGTATTGCAATAATATTTTCGAAATTATAATATATTTTGGAGAATGAAGAAAACAATACAACCTTCATTATTTATACTATACAAAGCTAAAAAAACAAAACATTTCCAATCGCATCAGAATGATTACATTAGCATATTCCTCCTACCCCATAGCCCTGATACCCTAGTTCCCTTTCCTAAACTCGCAAGAGATACTAGACTCCTGAATACAGAATGAAACACATTCCATTCGTAAAACGCAATGAGCTGTCAATCGTGGATGACATATCTCCTTTCTCATGTTAAATGAATGGGAATGTTTGAAGGCCAGGGCTGACCTCCTATCATGCGATCTGTTGGTATTTCATCTATGGTAACGGGCCTTCAACCATATTGCCCCCAAAGAAGACAGTTTGAATGACACACCCAGACACGGGTTTCTATTTTGGGACTCACACAATCACGAGATGGTTCATTTTTCAAGAAGTGTTCCTTTATGGATTCTTTGTTCTATCCATCTATCTCTCTCTCTGTGCCTTTTACGCTTCAGCTATTGGATAACATATATATTCCTCCCCTCCGAAAAATGGAGATGAATCATAGATGGGTTTCAAGAAAAATAGGTGTTTTTCGTATTTTGATAATGGATTCTATTCCAGTTTCAGTCGTTTCTGTCATGGAATATAACATGAGGTTATAATATTCTTTTTTTCTTCTGGTAATGATTGAAATGATGGTTGATTATGGGCTTGATTATGGGTGAAATTTTTTTTTTAAGGAGATGTAAGTTATTAGAATAGTTAATGTATAAATGGTAAAAAATGGTTACTGAAGTTTTAATATTTATTCTGTTATATTTAATTGGTACTGATGATATGTTGATATATCTGATGGTATTTTGATGTTGGATTCTTGTTACAGTTTTAGTCATTTCTGTCATGGAATATGACATGAGGTTCTAATTTTCTTTCTTTCTTTTTTTTTTCTGGTAATAATGAGTGCGGGATGGCTAATTATGGGTGATTTTTTTTTTAAGGGTATGTACCCAAGTTATTAGAATAGTTAATTTTTAAAGGGCAAAATATGGTTATGGAATTTTTAGTATTAGTTATGTTATATTTAATTGGTAATGATGATACTATTTTAATATATTTGATTGTATTTTTATAATAGATTCTGTTTCATTTCAGTTGTTTCTGTCATGGAATATAACTTGAGATTCTAAATTTTTTTCTGATAATTATTGAAGTAAGGGATACTAATTAAGGCCGGATGTTTTTGTTAGGAGATGTAAGTTATTAGAATAGTTAATATAAAACGGAAAGCACAGAAAGCACTCTTAGAAAATGAATTCTAATTTAATACGATTCTAATAGATCAAAATTTATTGAAATTATAATAGGAATATTCTTGAGAATGAAAAAACAAAACAAAAACAATTCAACCGTCATTATTTATACTATACAAAACCAAACAAAACAAAGCATTCTCAATCGCATCAGAATGATTACATTAGCATATTCCTCCTACCCCACAGCCCTGGTACCCTAGTTCCCTTTCCTAAACTCGCAAGAGATACTAGACTCCTGAATACAGAATGAAACACACTCCATTCGTAAAACGCAATGAGCTGTCAATCGTGGATGACATATCTCCTTTCTCATGTTAAATGAATAGGAATGTTTGAAGGCCAGGGCTGACCTTCTATCATGCGATCTGTTGGCATTTCATCTATGGTAACGGGTCTTCAACCATATTGCCCCCAAAGAAGACAGTTTGAATGACACGCCCAGACACGGGTTTCTATTTTGGGACTCACACAATCACGAGATGGTTCATTTTTCAAGAAGTCTTTCCTTTATGGATTCTTTGTTCTATCCGTCCATCTATCTCTGTGCCTTACGCTTCAACTATTGGATAAAATATATATTTTCCCCCTCCGAAAAATGGAGATGAATCATAGATGGGTTTTCAAGAAAATAGGTGTTTCTCGTATTTTGATAATGGATTCTGTTCCAGTTTCTGTCATGGAATATGACATGAGGTTCTAATTTTCTTTTTCCTTTTTTTTTCTGGTAATAACTGAAGTTCAGGATGGCTAATTATGGGTGGAATTTTTTTGTTAGGAGATTAGAATAGTTAATGTATAAATGGTAAAAAATGGAATGGAATTTTTAGTATTATTTCTGTAATATTTAATTGGCATTAATGATATTTTGATATAAGTATTTGATGGTAATTTGATAATGGTTTCTGTTCGAGTTTCAGTTGTTTCTGTCAAATATGACATGACGTTCTAATTTTCTTTTATTTTGAAAGATGATTTTCTTAATTAAGTGTGGAATTTTTTTGTAAGGAAAAGTAAGTTATTAGATGAGTTAATATATAAATGGTAAAATATGGTTACGGAATTTTTAGTATTGATTCTGTTTTATTTAATAGGTATTGATGATATTTTATCAAATCTGATGGTATTTTGATAATGGATTCTGTTCCAGTTTGTTGCTTCTGTCATGGAATATGACATGAGGCTCTAATTTTTCTTTTTTTCTGGTAATAATTGAAGTGAGAGATGGTTTTGTTAATTAAAGGATAATTTTTTTTTCATAGGAGATGTAAGTTATTATAATAGTTAATATATAAATGGTAAAAATTGTTTACGGAATTTTTAGTATTAGTTCTGTTATATTTAATTGGTATTGGTGATATTTCAATATATTTGGTGGTATTTTGATAATGGATTCTGTTCCAGTTTCAGTCGTTTCTGTCATGAAATATGATACGAGGTTCTAATTTTCTTTTCTTTTTTTCTGGTAATAACTGAAGTGAGGGATGGTTTTATTAAGGGTGAATTTTTTTGTTAGGAAATGTAAGTTATTAAAATAGTTAATGTATAATGGTAAAAAATGGTTTTTTTTTTTAGTGTTAGTTCTGTTATATCAAAAATATCATTAATGCCAATTAAATATAAGTATTTGATGGTAATTTGATAATGGATTCCGTTCGAGTTTCAGTTGTTTCTGTCATAATAGGACATGAGGTTCTATTTTTTTTTGTATTGATTGATTTTTGGTATTGAAGTGAGGGATGGCTTTTGTTAATTAAGGGTGGAATTTTTTTGTAAGGGGGACCTAAGTTATTAGAATAGTTAATATATAAACTGTAAAAAATGGTTACGGGATCTTTGTTATATTTAATTGGTATTGATGATATTTTGATATATTTGATGGTATGTTGATAATGGATTCTGTTACAGTTTCAGTTGTTTCTGTCAAATATGACATGACGTTCTAATTTTCTTTTATTATGAAAGATGATTTTCTTAATTAAGTGTGGAATTTTTGTAAGGAAAAGTAAGTTATTAGATTAGTTGATATATAAACTGTAACAAATGGTTACGGAATTTTTAGTATTAGTTCTGCTAAATTTAATTGGCATTGATGATATTTTGATATATATGATGGTATTTTGATAATAGATTCAGTTCCAGTTTCAGTTGTTTCTTCATGGAATATGACATGAGGGTTCTTTTTCTATTTTTTTTTTTCTTGTAATGACTGAGGGCGGGATGGTTTAATTATGGGTAGAATTTTTTTGTAAGGGGATGTACTAAGTTATTAGAATAGTTAATATATAAATGGTGAAAAATGGTTACCTAATTTTTAGTATTAGTTCTGTTATATTTAATTTTTAATGATGATATTTAGATATATTTTTATGATATTTTGATAATGTATTCTATTCTAGTTTCTGTTGTTTCTGTCATGGGATGTGACTTGAGATTCTAAATTTTTTTGTTAATGATTGAAGTAAGGGGTGTTAATTAAAGGTGGAATTTATTTTTGTTAGGACATGTAAGTTATTAGAATAGTTAGTTTATAAAGGGTAAAAAAGGGTTACGTAATTTTTAGTATTAGTTCTGTTATATGTAATTGCCATTGATCATATTTTAATATATTTGGTGGTTTTGATCATATATATGATGATATTTTGATAATGGATTCTGTTCCAGTTTCAGTTGTTTCTGTCATAAAATATGACTTGAGGTTCTAATTTTTTTTTCTGATAATGTGTGAAGTGACGGATCATAATTAAGGGTGTTTTTTTTAAGGGTGGATTATTAGTAGATGTAAGTTATTAGAATAGTTAATATACAAAATGGTAAAAATGGTTACGGAATTTTTAGTACCAGTTCTATTATATTTAACTGGTACTGATGATAGTTATTGATAGATTATATATCAGTAAAAACGTGTAATCAATGAAGTGATATATTTTCATTTTTGTATAGGTAAATAATTACTTGAAAGAGTATTTTTTTGATAGTTTGGATATTCTTTTACCAAGAATTACTTGTGTCAAATTATTTTCAATGAAGATTAACGTAATTATTAATTGATAATGTTGGTAATTATTAATAGTGGGTTACATAAAAATAATTTAAATCAATTTAGAAAAGTATCAGTAATATTTTTCTGTTTTTAAGTGTAAATAATTGTAAGAAAGAAATGCTAAGATATGATATACATTTTCTAGAACTATTGTACCGAATTTATTTTAATCTTGATTAATTATCAACTGGTAAAGATTGTTCAATAAAATATACTTTTAAATGTTCTAATGAAATATTTCCTTTATATGTTCTAATGAAATATTCTTTAAAATAATTATATGATTCTAAGTTATAAATTTAAAAGCAAGATTAATTTATTGTTAGTACATTCATTTCAAGAACTAGTGGATTTTGACATCTAATTCTAGAATCTACTCTTTGTTAAATCTTGCCTTTCTTAACAACAATTATAAATATAATGATTCTACTAATTAAAAAAAATTTAATGAATAAGTTATTTGATTTACTAATTAGCTTTTAATTTTAATTATTTGGTTTCTAACCTTTTGCAAAAAAAAAAAAACAAAATTCATTTTTGAGATTAAAATGGATGGAAGTTCCGTTAAATTTGTTTGTTTATAGCTTAACGAAAGTTTTATTCAAACTTTTTTTCAAACAGAAAATTAACGATATGAGCACATTTTTAACAGTATAATTTTTTCTTGGAAAAAAATGGCATTAATTTTATTATGTTATTTTGATTCAATGGAAGCTCAAACAAATAGCTAGCTGCATTGTTTAGCAAAATTAATCAGCAGTTTTTTGTGTTTTATAACCCAATTTTCTATTAAAACTAATAATAAAAATGCTACAGGAAGATAAAAAAATCTTGCATCGTATTTTTTTGGAAACATTATAATTAAGATATCATTTGTTCGCCCAATCAGTACGAAGCAATTATATTTTTCTTCTCCTTTTAAAAGCATTTATCTTTTCCAACTTTCTATTGTTCACTTTCTTCAGTTTGTCTTGGAACTTTCCATTGTTGTTTCTTATCCGACTAAAACTTGAAAGAAATATCATCTGCTTTAGCTGTCTTGCAATTTAATTGAGCATATACATAAAAATAAAGAACACATTCGAAGACTTTTTTTTTTTTTTTCTTTTTCGTTGTTGAAATCGATGAGTCTTTTTTTTTTATAAATGTCATTCTATACTTTCACTTTTATTTTCCTTCCTTTTTTGAGAAGAAAGAACCCTGTTATCAACTTTGTTTGGAGATACTTTGACACAACACAAAAAGAAATAGAATGGAATTGTGTCACCGAGTTAAAAAAAAAGAACTACAATTGAAGTGAAGTAATCACAACGAATAATGATAAATAAATCAATTATCTATTTAAGGAGATGATGCAAGTTAAAAATAATTTATAATACTTCATTTTAAATATTTCATAGTATAATTTTTCTTAAAATGATTTTAAAATGTAATTTAAGTTTTAATACTATTAATGTATTTTCGTTTATTTACTTATTTATTGTTTATTTTGGTAAAGCTTACAACAATTTTTGATTTATTTACAAGCTTGGCTCTATAAAAATTTTAATATAACTTTTTAATTAAAATAAACTTTATTAACGTTTAGAAAGATAACTGTTAATTTATATATGTAGAAATACATGCCAGTTTAATTTTGCTTTTTGAATTTTGTAAATTCTGTAATAAAGATATGTTGATACTTAGACTTTAAATATTCTATGCAGAAATCGTCATCAAACTTTTATACTACGAACTTAAATAAAAGCTATTTGGAATAGAGACAAACAAATTGCTCTTCCAAATAATAGTTATTTTTAATGTTGTAACTAAAAGTAATAATAGGAAATAATTCTTAGAATTATAATAAGTTCTTCAATATTAATATTACTTCATTTAATTTATATAACCTAATGAATGGAATAAAGATACTTTTTTTTTCTACCATCTTTGTTTACTATCTTTGTTTTTTCTTTTGAATGTCTTATTTGATTGTGTAATTCTTTTGAAATACTACATCGCTAATGAAATATTCTTTTGAATTATTATATCATTCTAAGTTATATCGATTACTAAATTATATTGATAATATTTGATTATATAAATCTTTTGAAATACTATTTGGGTAATGAAATATTCTTGATTTATTATGATTCTAAGTTATAATGATATTATTTAATAATATAATTCTTTTCAAATACTACATGGCTAATGAAATATTCTTTTAAATTATTATATGATTCTAAAGTTATGAATTTGAAAGCAAGGTTAAATTATTGTTAGTACACCTATTTCAGAACTATTGTAAATTATTTCTTTAATTCAAAATCTATTCTTTGATAAATCTTGCCCTTTTAACAGCAATTATATATATAATGATTCTACTAATTGAAAAAATTAAATGAATAAGTTAAGAATAAATTATAGTTTTTCTTTTAAAATATTTATTTATTGTTATAATTTATTTATTATATTATTATATTTATAGGTTAATTTATTGTTATATTATTATATTTATAGATTAATTTATTGTTAATACGCCTATTTTAGAACACGTATGAATTCTGACGTCTAATTCAGAATCTACTCTTTGATCAATCTGCCCTTCTCAACAACAATTATATATGTAATGATTCTACTAATTGAAAAAAAATTAAATTAATAAGTTATTTGAATTACTAATTCACTTTTAATTTTAATTATTTGGTTTCTAACATTTTACAAAATTATTTTTTAAGATTAAATTGAATAAAACTTCCCTTTAAATTTTGTTTGTTTATTGTTTAACAAAACTTTTTTTCAAAGAGAATATTAAAGATGTGAGCACATTCTTGACAGTATATTTTTTCTTGGAAAAAATGGCATTAATTTTATTATCTGATTTTGTTTCAATGGAAGGTCAAACAAATAGCTAGCTACATTGTTTAACAAAATTAATCAGCAGTTTTTTGTGTTTTATAACCCAATTTTCTATTAAAACTAATAGTAAAAAATGCTACTGAAGATAAAAAAATCTTGCATCGTATTTTTTGGAACATTATAATTAAGATATCATTTGTTCGCCCAATCACTATGAAGAAATTATATTTTTTTTCTTCTCCTTTTAAAAGGCGTTTATCTTTTCCAACTTTCTATTGTTTACTTTCTTCAGCTTGTCTTGGAACTTTCATTGTTGTTTCTTATCCAACTAAAACTTGAAAGAAATATCGTCTGCTTTAGCAGTCTTGCAATTAATTGAGAATATACATAAAAAATAAAGAACACATACGAACTCCTTTTTTCTTCTTTCGTTGTTGAAATCGATGAGCTTTTTTTTTTTTTATAAATGTCATTCTATACTTTATTATTTTCTTTCTTTTTTGAGAGGAAGAACCCTGTTATCAACTTTGTTTGGAGATACTTTGACGCAACACAAAAGAAATAGAATGGAATTGTGTCACCGAGTTAAAAAAAGAACTACAATTGAAGTGAAATAATCACAACGAATAATGATAAATCAATCAATATAGCTATTTAAGGAGATAATGTAAGTTGGAATAAATTATAATTATTCATTTTTTAAATATTTCATAATATGATTTTCCTGTTAATAATAAATAATTAATAATCTTCTTAAACAAATAAATTATTTCTTAACTCTCTTTCAATTATGTATATAATGATTCTACTAATTGAAAAAAATTAAATGAATAAGTTATTCGATTTACTAATTCGCTTTTAATTTTAATTATTTGGTTTCTAACCTTTTACAAAAACAAAAACAAAAACAAAATTCTTTTTTGAGATTAAAATGGATGAAACTTCCGTTAAATTTGTTTGTTTATAGCTTAACGAAAGTTTATTCAAACTTTTTTTCAAACAGAAAATTAACGATATGAGCACATTTTTAACAGTATAATTTTTCTTGGAAAAAAATGGCATTAATTTTATTATCTTATTTTGTTTCAATGGAAGCTCAAACTAATAGCTTGCTGCATTGTTTAGCAAAATTAATCAGCAGTTTTTGTGTTTTATAACCCAATTTTCTATTAAAACTAATAGTAAAAATGCTACTGAAGATAAAAAAAAATCTTGCATCGTATTTTTGGAGACATTATAATTAAGATATCATTTGTTCGCCCAATCACTATGAAGCAATTATATTTTTTTCTTCTCCTTTTAAAAAGCATTTATCTTTTCCAACTTTCTATTGTTCACTCTCCTCAGTTTGTCTTGGAACTTCCATTGTTGTTTCTTTTCCGACTAAAACTTGAAAGAAATATCGTCTGCTTTACCAGTCTTGCAATTAATTGAGAATATACATAAAAATAAAGAACACATTCGAACTTTTTTTTTTTTCTTTTTCGTTGTTGAAATCGATGAGTCTTTTTTTTTTTATAAATGTCATTCTATACTTTCACTTTTATTTTCCTTCTTTTTTGAGGAAAAAGAACCCTGTTATCAACTTTGTTTGGAGATAGTTTGACACAACACAAAAGAAATAGAATGGAATTGTGTCACCGAGTTAAAAAAAGAACTACAATTGAAGTGAAGTAATCACAACGAATAATGATAAATAAATCAATTATCTATTTATGGAGATGATGCAAGTTAAATATAATTTATAATACTTCATTTTAAATATTTCATAGTATAATTTTTTCTTAAAAATGATTTTTAAAATGTAATTTAAGTTTTATTACTATTAATGTATTTTTCGTTTATTTACTTATTTATTGTTTATTTTGGTAAAGCTTACAACAATTTTTGATTTATTTACAAGCTTGGCTTTATGAAAATTTTAATATAACTTTTTAATTAAAATAAACTTTATTAACGTTTAGAAAGATAACTGTTAATTTATATATGTAGAAATACATGCCAGTTTAATTTTTGTTTTTTAATTTTGTAAAATTCTGTAATAAAGATATGTTGATACTTAGACTTTAAATATTCTATGCAGAAATTCATCAAACTTTATACTACGAACTTAAAAAATGGCAAGCTATTTGGAATAGAGACAAACAAATTTGCTCTTCAAATAATAGTTATTTTAATGTTGTAACTAAAAGTAATAAGGAAATAATTCTTAGAATTATAATAAGTTCTTCAATATTAATATTACTATATTTATATAACCTAATGAATGGAATAAAGATATTTTTTTTTTCTACTATCTTTGTTTTTAATGTCTTATTTGATTGTGTAATTCTTTGAAATACTACATCGCTAATGAAATATTCTTTTGAATTATTATATCATTCTCCAACTTATATTGTTCATTGCTAAATTATATTGATAATATTTGATTATATAAATCTTTTGAAATACTATTTGGGTAATGAAATATTATTATATGATTCTAAGTTATAATGATATACATTTAATAATATAATTCTTTTCAAATACTACATGGCTAATGAAATATTCTTTTTAAATTATTATATTCTAAAGTTATGAATTTGAAAGCAAGGTTAAATTATTGTTAGTACCCTATTTCAGAACTGTTGTAAATTTTTTCTTTAATTCAAAATCTATTCTTTGATAAATCTTGCCCTTTTTAACAGTAATTATATATATAAATGATTCTACAATTGAAAAATTAAATGAATAAGTTAGAATAAATTATAGTTTTTCTTTTAAAATATTTATAGATTAATTTATTGTTATATTATTATATTAGGTTAATTTATTGTTATATTATTATATTTATAGATTAATTTATTGTTAATACACCTATTTTAGAACACGTATGAATTTGACGTCTAATTCAGAATCTACTTTTGATCAATCTGCCCCTTCTCAACAACAATTATATATGTAATGATTCTACTAATTGAAAAAAAATTAAATTAATAAGAATTTGAATTACTAATTCACTTTAATTTTAAATATTTGGTTTCTAACATTTTACAAAATATTTTTTAAGATTAAATTGTAAAATACTTCCCTTTAAATTTTGTTTTGTTTATTGTTTAACAAAAAACTTTTTCAAAGAAGATATGTTGATGTGGAGTACATTCTTTAAATATTCTTTTCAGAAAAATGGCATTAATTATATTATCTGATTTTGTTTCAATGGAAGGTCAAAAAATAGCTAGCTGCATTGTTTAGCAAAAATTAATCGGCCAAATTTTTGTGTTTTATATGTTCTATTACAAGTAATAGTAAAAATTCCATGGAAGATAAAAAATCTTTGTATCGTATTTTTGGAAACATTATAATTAAGATATCATTTGTTTCCAATCCCTATGAAGCAATGAAGATATTTTTTTTCTTCCCTTTAAAAGCATTTTCTTTCCAAACTGTTTGATTGTGTTCACTTTCTTCAGTTTGTCTTGGTTAACTTTCCATTGTTGTTTTTCTTATCCAACTAAAACTTCTAAGAAATATCGTATTTTAGCAGTCTTGTAATATTGAGAATATACATAAATAATAAAAGAATACATTCGAGCTCTTCTTTTTTTCTTTTTTTTGTTGTTGAAATCGATTTTTTTATAAATGCCATTCTATACTTTCTCAATTTTATTTTCCCTTCTTTTGAGAGGAAAGAATCTTTATCAATGTTTGGAGATAGTTTGACACAACAAAAAGAAACTTGATATTGTGTATATGAGTTTAAAAATTATTTAATAACTACAATTGAAGTGAAGTAATTACAACGAATAATGAAGAAATAAATCAATTTAGCTATTTAAAGAGAAAATGTAATTTGAAATTTATAATTCTTCATTTTCTAAATATTTCATAATATAGATTTTCTTCTTAAAATTTTTTTTCTTAATTATAAATAATTTATAATCTTCTTAAATAAATAAATTATTTCTAAGCAACAATTATATATATAATGATTCTACTAATTGAAAAAATTAAATGAATAAGTTAGAATAAATTATAATTTTTCTTTTTAAATATTTATAGATTAATTATTGTTATGTTTATTATATTTATAGATACTTATTGTTATATTATTATATTTATAGATTAATTTTATTGTTATATTATTATATTTATAGATTAATTCTATTGTTAATACACCTATTTTAGAACACGTATGAATTCTGA